>CATIWF010036829.1:0-26448 GCA_949630135.1 Balakata baccata | reverse complement strand
AGACAATCATATGGATTATCTATTCAAATGTCAATGATAGTCTCATCATAGCAATGGTGCATGTATCCTTAGACTTGAGGTACTCAAGGATATCTTGGATACTGATTCTGTGCTTTGACTCCATTCCTTGTTGCCTCATAGGGTGGTGATTGGGTGCAGCTTGAGGTATTCGAAGGCAATTGGGTAGCCAATAGAGGATTCACCACTCCTGATAGAGGGAGAGTATACCCACGGCCTCTTATAGGGATCATTACTCGAGAATCTCTAGCCAAAGTGGAACTGTCATGAAAATGGTCTTAAGTGACATGTCTAATTGAGTAATGAGTCTCAGTGACAATATCTAAAATAACTTGGGCTAGGTGTGACATAGTCAGTCTAGCGGAAGCTAACACATAGTCCATACTATGAACCGAGTGGGGTATAGAATGGTGAAAGGATGAGTTGCACATATTGTTGTCTATGGAAAGGCTTGTAGTCAAACCACTGACTTTCCGGTCAATTGGGGATCATGATGTGTTGCTAGATACCACTCATGATTTGCTTAAATTATTTGATAATTTAAATGGCCAAGATAATCGGGAACCTAATGGGTCACATGTTTTGGAGGTGTAAAGAATGAGCAAAATGGCTTAGGATGAGATCCAAAATATGTGAAAATTATTTTGAGTCGGTTTGTGATAAGATCGCAGGGAAAAATCGATAAGGAGGTTGACGGGCCTGTACGGGACCGTGTGGGCCCGCTGGCCTGGCAGGCCTGCCCAGCAGGCCCAGGTAGGCTGCTGTGCATGCCAGCGCGCAATAGCTGGCCAATGACCTAAAATTGGCCTTAATGGCCTTTACTATTCATATAACTCCCATTTTCTCCTCTCTTCAATTTGGATCTACTTTTCTAATTTTCTTTTGGATCTAAAAAACCCCAAAAGACAGAAAATAGACAAGAAAAAATTTTTGGGAGAACAAAATTTTGAAGACAACAAGAAAATTAAAGAGTTTAATTTTCTTCTCATATGAACATACTCCATTGCTAGAAGTTTGAGGTATGTTCAAGCCATCTCCATAGTGGTTTCATCCTCTCATCTTCGCATGGATATTGTTAGAGACAATCCAAGATTGGATTGTTGTGGTTTGCTATAACCCAACAAGGTGAGAAGTTGAAAAAAAATCAAGAAATTATAAAGGTATAAAGTCTAAATTTTCTTTGCTTAAATTAGTTTTAATTGACACATGTATAATCCTTTGATTCGGGTTTTGAAAATTTTTATTTTCTGCTGTGTTATATGTATGTGATACATGCTCAAAACCCTTCATCTCTAGGATAATTTGTAATTTTGATGCTTTGGCCTCCAAAAAGCTGATTATCGAAAGTTTTCCTGATGAACAATTGTTAGTTGTGAGTCATGAGCTATGGTATGTAGTTATTGTTAACTATTTAGCTTGTGACATCTTGAGACCTGACATGCCCTTTCAGGAAAAGAAATGATTTTTGTCTGTATGCAGGAACTATTTCTGGGATGAATCTTATCTTTTCAAGATCTGTGCCGACCAAATCATCTAGAGATGTGTTCCCGAGGGGAATAGCAAAGCATCTTGACCTTTTGCCATCAACTTCAATATGGGGGTCATTTTAGTGGTAAAACAATAGCCTATAAAGTCCTTCAGGTGGGCTATTAGAGAGGTGCTCTAAAGGTATTCACCTTTAGCACTTGTTGTACAAACTCATTTTGTATGAATAAAGGCATCTTCACCTAATTGATATTCATTTGTGTTTTGAATAGATTGGATCTTAAATTAATTGATAAAGTCCATGATATAAACATAGCATGAAGGAAATCATCATGGGATCATGAAATTGAGATTCCTATCATGTGTAATTATGGTTATATCTAAATTGTCCCTAATTATAGGATTAACAAGACTAGACATTGTCAATCTCGACAAACTAGCAAATGTTATACTCCTTGATTCGATCGAGCAATAGATCTCATAATCTATAGGCATAAGTTGTATAGAGTTAACATATTGATGCTTGCTAAGGTAGTCAAGTTCATTTGATAACTTGATATGAGACCATCATATGGATCCTCTATTCTATATTAGTGATAGTCTCATCATAGCATTGGTGCAAGTATCTTTACACTTGAGGTTCTCAAAGTTATCTTGGATACTAATTTTGTACTTTGACTCTAGTCCTTGTTGCCTCAAGAGAGGTCACTCATAGGGTAGTGATTGGGTACAGCTTGAGGTATTCGAAGGTAGTTAAGTAGCTAACGAAGGATTCACCACTCCTGATAGAAGGAGGGTATACGCATGGCCTCTTGTTAAGAACATTGCTTAGGAATCTCTGGCCAGAGTGTAAATATCATAAAGATAGTCTTCAATGATATTTCTATAAAAGTAATGAGTCTCAAGACAAGATCTAACATCACTCAGACTAGATGTGATGTAATCAATCTAGTGGGAGCTGATACAGAGTCCGTGCTCTAAACTGAGTAGGGTATAAAATGGTGAAAGGATGGATTGCAAGAATAATTGTCTATGGAAAGGTTCATAGTTAAACCACTACTTTCTAGCTAATTGGGGGTCATGATGTATTGCTAGATACCGCTCATGATCTGCTCGAGATTAAGTATCAGTTCGAGTGGCCAACATAGCTGGAAACCTAATGAGTCATGTGCATTAAAGGTGTGAAGGAGAAGTGAAATGGGAATTTGGATTGGATCCAAAATAGTGAGAGAAAATCCAAGTCCAAATGAATTCCTGACCTGGAACGTAGTTCCCAGGCGGTAAGTAGTTATCGATTGGGAAAATAGGCATCCTAATCAGAAATAGTAACTGGATTGAAACAGAACCAAGTCCAGATCGGGAAAGGTGGTTTCCCGACCGAGATTCACTCGACGTGGGCAATTTGCCAAGCGGGAAATTAGTTTCTCAATCGGGAAATGTGATAAATTAGGAATTTTAATGTGATTAGGATTCTATAATCAAGGGTTTCGAACCCTAATTTTGTGTGGGTTATAAATAGATCTTTTCGAAATTATTTTAGTTGCTGAAAACACAGAGAATTGAGTGTCAATTCTTCTCCTCTTCTTCTCTTAAGGAATTAATTTTTTGCTAGCATAATAGATTAATCAAACCTATTCCCTAAACGGTTTTCTCATTTCTCCCTTCGTGTGGATACCATCAGAGGTGATCCTAAAGGATTATATGTGGTTTGCTACAACACGGTAAGAAGAGAATCAAAGAAAGGGTACTCATTTTGAAAGGTAATAAACTTCTGCTGTTATATAGTTTTAATTGTTCATGGCTATATAGGTTGATTCTTCTTGGAGTTTGTAAAATTTTATTTCTGTTGTGTAAATGTGTATAAGATGCATGAACAAACTCTAACACGGGCTTATTCTAGCCTACCTTGTTTAAAGATGCTCATTCTTTCTTCTTGCAATGTGACAAATGCCAAAGAAGTGGGAATATAGGTAAGAGAGAAGAAATGCCTCAAAATTATAACCTTATGGTCGAATTGTTTGCTGTTTGGGGTATAGATTTTATAGGACACTTTTCCCCTTTTAATGGTTATGAGTATATCCTTGTTGTGGTTGATTATATATATAAATAGATAGAAGCGATTCCTACCAAGACTAATGATGCTAACGTGGTTGTGAAGTTTATGAAGGGTAATATTTTTAGCAGGCTTCGGACCCCTAGAGAGATCGTCAGTGATGGTGGATGTCATTTTTGCAACAGGGTGTTTGATGAGCTTTTAAAAAGGTATGGAATCACACACCGGGTGGCGACACCATACCATCCTCAAACTTCGAGTAAAGAAGAGGTGAGCAATCGATAGATAAAATCCATTTTGGAGAAAATAATTCACCCATCGTGCAAGGATTGGGCATTGAAGCTGAATGATGCACTATAGGCATACCGAACTGCATATAATACCCTAATTGGTTTGAACCCATTTTGTTTAGTTTTTGGAAAAACATATCACTTGCTAATAGAGCTGGAACATAAAGCCTATTGGGCTATAAAGGCTCTTAACCTTGAGCTCAATGAGGCTGGAGAAGCAAGGAATTTGCAGTTACACGAGTTGGATGAGTTGAGACAATGGGGGTACGAAAATGCCAAAAACAAAATGGAACAATGCTAAAAATGGTTCATTCATTGACCCTATGAATATTGTTATATGTCATGCCATTTTTGGTAAGACTGAGAGTAATAAGGTGAGCACCCTTAAATTGTTTTTACTTTGGTACATGCATAAGAGTAAACATGTTGCCACAAGTGCATTTATTTTTATTGCAATGTCATATATCTTGAGCTACTATACTACCTCTTTGGGACTTGGCCACATTAACACTGCATTAGCCATTCACTTGTATGGTTTTGATCCTAATACGACTAGTCTAACCTTGCTTAATTGAACAACTGACTTTAATTTTGCAGCCCTAGCTAGTGCTAAGCTTTTGCAAGATTCATGGGGTTCTTACTCATGGGCACCATACACACCTACCATTCAGGCATCAGCACTAGGAACCAGAGCATCTTCAGCACCTATGAAAGAAATAAGCTCTAAGGAGGAAGATTCAGATGATGGCAATGGGGCAGGCAAGGCTGACATAGTTGACATGTAGACTCGTGTAATGGCTCGCCTAACGGCCCTAGAGGAGTGACAGCAGACAATGGATGAGCGACAACAGTTTATGGAAGACTATCAGCGTGCGAGCTTCGAGGAGCTCAAGGCCAGCAATTTGGCATTGGCAGAGCAGATTCGATAGAACCAGCTACTTCTGTAGCTGAACTTGACATTTCACCATGCCCCTCTATCACCCCCATTCCTCGACCACCTGCTACAGTAGCTCTCGCTTTTCTAGGAAGTTCTTTACACCCTCCCCACCTTTTTATTCTATTTGTTTTGCTTGTTTAAGCCCTTTTGGGATTTAGGCTCGATTTGGTGTGGGGGGATGGAAATTACTTACCTTGTTTAGTTTTACAATTATGATTAGTTTGGTTATATTTTTTTTTCAGTTTACATTTTAATTGCGTGTGCTTGCTAGTTTGTTTTTGTTGAAATTGTTTGTTTTTACATGTTTCATTTTGTTTGCTTTCGTATTTTTTCTTTTGTGTATTGAGTGTTCCATGCATTTTGGTATGTTTGTTTTGTTAAACCACTTGCTTGCTTAGTTCGATTTGCTCAACTTTCCTATGAGAGCTTATGAAAGAATGCTAAGTATGATAAGAAGTGAGTAACAGGAGTGATTGGACCAGAATGAATTTAATTTTGTAAACATACTTGCAATTGAATGCCTTTTAGTATGGTTAAATTACTTCTTTTGCTTACGAAGTGCTAGTAATGTTGTTGAACTAGGAGTTGTATGCACAATTGGGTATGTGCGGAACTTTCCTACACTTACATGATACCATTATTCTTTTTCGTGAGCTTTTGAGCCTTAATGGAGCTTTCATTATTTTGAAGCTCATTTCTTCTCTTTTGAGTGATTGAATTCAAACACATCAAGATTACTCTAGAATTTGCACTTAAATGCTTGTTGAGGTTGCAATTTTTATTGTTCGAATGCTTCGATGACTGAGGCAATTAGGATACCCCTATTTAACTTGCATTTATAGCCTTACCTCATGGTATCCTTTAGTTAGCCAAGTTAAGCCTTGACCATTCATTGTTATAGACCACTTTAATTAACCCATTTAAGCCAATTTTAGTTGTCTTTTCCTTACAAATCACCCATGCTCATAAGAGCTGGCAGCAGCTAGGGATTGTAAATAATGAGCAAATTTTCTACGGTCCATTATTCCTATTTTGTGGAGGTGAAAATCTAAGTTTGGACAGCAATCGTTTAGTCAATTCAATGTAGGATCATCTTTCCATTTAAAAAATAAAAAAAATTAAATTAAAAAAAATGCAAATGTGTTTAATGATCTATATTGAGTTGTAGTACCGATAAGGAGATATGTTAGCTATGTTGTTGTGTTATGGATTCACCATGAGTTGTAGGAAGTTGGACGAGTAATAGTCTCGAGTCATTTGCTTGTTTCTTGTGATCACTAAGCCATATTTTCCATTTAACCCACCTTTACACCCAAGCCACATTTAAGACCTCGAGATAGGTGTCTTGGTAGTATTATGAGCGATAGAGATTGGATTAGACTGCAAACTTATGGAAGTGCTTGTTGTGCTTTGAAGGAGGAATTTGTTGAATAATAACCTATACACTCGAGAGATTGAGCGACGTGTGAGAACAAGTGTGGCGGAATTCTGTGCATCTTCCTCTTGATGTGTGTAATCATCTAGCTTGGTAGGATCACTTGCATATTTGTTTGAAAAGTACAATGTGATCATGCTAAGTTGTGTTTGAATGTGAGTACGATATTGGAATTAAGTTTGTGTTGGATATAATTGCTTTTGGAGCGTTTCTGAGTATTACAGATGCATTAATGAAGCTTAGGACCATTGATGATTGGGCGAGACATAGAGTGGTGTGTTTATGTTGTGAGTTGAACATGTTATTATCTTTCATACTTAGAAGTTGCTTGGGGACAAGCAACAGCTAATTGTGGGGAATTTGATGTGATTTTGACTTATAATGCTTATTGCATGTGTTTGATACCGTTCGCCATTAGTTTTCTTTATATTTAGTTTATTTTGATTACGTTTTTGTTTGTGTAGGTAGTGGCATGAAAAATGAGGAATTTTGGGGCTGTTCATGTTAAATTGAAGGTTGGGAAGGCTGGAAGCGAGAAACGAGGAGTGCGAGCATAATTTAGTTGAGTAGTAGACAGTACGGTCGTGTAGGGTGCGCGGGACATGCAGTTATAGGACATCATGCACTGTGCCCAACTCGTGCAGGTAGCAGTACCTGTGCATAGCAAGGCAAAGGATTAGGTGTGCAGGGTGCGCGGGTATGCATTTCCTTCAAAGTAGCCACTGTGCACAACCAGTGCACGATCGTGACTTGTAATTCTGCATTTTTCATTGATGCTCCGACTATCAATTATATGGGCTCATGTTATGCAACTCAATTTCTATTGGTTGGCACTTTTTTTTTTTGATATATAATTAGTAAATAATTAGGGACTAAAAAAGAAGTTTTAAAGAGATTTGATTTTTTTGTAATTAACCAAGGTATAAAAGGGAATTTTTGGAGGAAATTAGCAAACAAACTTTGGGCGACGAATTGAATTCATTCTTTGGTGATCAAAGGAACGGTTCAAGAGAATTTGGAGGCCATTAGACTTTATTGCAGCAACCACATGCGTTTAGCTTGGAGTTCCTTCCACTTGGAGATTAAGGCTTGGATCTTTGGAAGACGACGACCAACCGTTCAAGGGGATTCCGGGTTTACACTTCTCAAGGGGTTTTGAATTTCTATTTTTAATTCCTTATTGTTGTGTTCATGTTTAATTCAAGCATAGTTATGAACTTGATCATAGTAGTAGTCATGCTTGGCTAATTCCTTTGTTAGGTGTTTGGTAGCTACCTAGGATGTAATAATTTCTCCTCTATTGAATAAAGTTAAATTCTTTTCATCTTTAATTGCTCTTAATTACTTTCATTTGAATGTATTATTGGCTATCTTATGTTTAAATTAGAAGGAATATCTTAGGGTTTTTCTATTAGACAAACAATCTGTAACTTGACCTAAAAATTGATTTGGACGTTAATTATACTATTAGTTTAGGTAGTTAATGATTATAGCGAGAGTTAATGGAATTAAACTTTATTGGGATTAATTGGATACTGGGAAAGGATTACAGGCTAGGGATACTTGCCAAATGCCTAATTTATCACATTGATTGAATCATAATCATTTTTGTCATTTTCAAATATTTTATTGTTTTCAATTTAGTTAATTAATTTTACAATCATCAAATTGTGGTTAGAGTGTTTAGGATCATTAAAGTATATTATTGCCAATTTAGAGGAAACTTGGAATTTAAGTAGAGTTGTTCCTTATGAGATCAACCTCAGGAGTGAACTTGCCATTCTATTATGGTTCATATACTTGCGAGTACAAACTTTGTCACACCAACTTTGCAAGGGTCGTGCACAGTTACTTTAGTCACATACCTTGCACGGGTCGTGCACAGTACTTCCCATCTCATCACTTCATGTAAACTTACCCTTTTTAATACCTTCTTCCATAATAACAACTTCTAGGCCCATTTTGTGGGTGTGATAACTCTCTCCCCCTTAAAGAAAATTTGTCCCCGAATTTTATAGCTGGTGTTTTGTGTTGGAACAGATGGAGATACTCAGTTTTCATGATTTCTTCCCTCGTATGATTTCTCTATAGTACCATGACTAGGTGAACTCTCTTGTTTCTCAATTCCTTTATTTCTCGGCCCAAAATTTCCACTAGCTCTTCCTCATAAGTGAGGTCAGGCTGAACCTTAATGGATTCTAGAGTAACAATTTGGGTCAGGTCTAACCTATACCTTCTCACCATAGAAACATGGAAAATATTATGAATATTGCTTAACTCTAGAGGCAATGCCAAATGATATGCAATCGATGGCACTCTCTTTAGGATCTCATATGGTCCTATAAATTGAGGACTCAACTTTTCTTTCCTTCCAAACCAAAGGACCTTTTGTTGGAGTTTGTACATGCATTTCATACACGTTATGCAATAAAAAATTAAAATTTTACAAACTCTAAGAAGAAAATCAACCTATGTAATCATGAATAATTAAAACTATCTAATAGTAGAAGACTACTACCTTTCAAAACCAAGTATTCTTCCTTCGATTCTCTTTTTACCAGGTTGTAGCAAACAACATTAATCCTCTAGGATCACCTCTGATGGAGTCCACGTGAAGGGAGAAGGAAAAAAACCTTTTAAGGGAATGACTTAGATTAATGTAATATGATAGCAATATAATTAATCCTTTGAGAGAAGAAGAGAGGA
Organism: Balakata baccata; assembly: GCA_949630135.1. Classification (NCBI taxonomy): domain Eukaryota; kingdom Viridiplantae; phylum Streptophyta; class Magnoliopsida; order Malpighiales; family Euphorbiaceae; genus Balakata; species Balakata baccata. Next base: position 17,524 of record CATIWF010036829.1, on the reverse strand, counting down.
ATTAACTCTTAAGTTTTATGAGTTACAGCTATAGAAATAGTCTAAAAAAGGACTATTTATATCCCACATGGAATTAGTGTTAGAAACCCTTGATTATTGAATTCTAATCAGATTAAAATTCCTAATTTGTCACATGTCCCGATCAGGAAACTTATTTCTCGCTAAGGAAACTGTCTATATTGAGCAAGTCTCGAGACATCATGCTATTTCAATCCAGTAGCTATTTCCAATCGGGACACTCCCTTTCCGATCCAAAAGCCCATTTTATTTCTCCTTCACACCTTCAATACGTGTGGCCCATTAGGTTCCCAGTTATGTTGACCACTTAGATTAACACTTAATGTAGAGAAGATCATGAGCAGTATCTAGCAACACATCATGACCCCCAATTAGCCGAAAAGTAATGGTTTAACTGCGAACCTTTCCATAGACAATTGTCCGTGCAATTCATCCTTTCATCATTCTATACCCCACCAGTTCAAAGCATGGACTATGTGTCATCTCCTACTAGACTGACTACGTCACACCTAGCCCAAGTGATGTTAGATCCTATCACCGGGACTCATTACTCAAATAGACATATCACTGAAGACCATCTTCATGACATTTCCACTCTAGCCAGAGATTTTTGAGTAATGATCCCGACAAGAGGCTATGGGTATGCACTCCCTCTATTAGCAGTGGTGAATCCTCTACTGGCTACCCAATTACCTTCAAATACCTCAAGCTGCACCCAATCACCACCCTATTAGCGACCTCTATGAGGCAACAAGGAATGGAGCTAAAGCACATAATCAGCATCCAAGATATCCTTAAGTACTTCAAGTTTAAAGATACTTGCACCATTACTATAATGAGACTATCATTGACATTTGAATAGATGATCCATACGATGGTCTCATAGCAAGTCATCCAATGTACTTGACTACACTAGCAAACATCCACTTGTTAACTCTAGACAACTCATACCTACAGATTATGAGATCCATTGTTTGATCCAATCAAGGAGTATAACATGTGCTAGTCTATCCGAATTATTAATGTCCATTCTTGTTAATCGTATCTTCTACTTCTTTGAAACTCCAAATAAGCTTTGTTATTCCATTCCAATTTTGCAACTTTTGCCACAATGGAAGTACCTTTTAAGATGTCTCTTTACCTTTTCCTTTTATCTATAATGCATGTCACATTTTAGATCTCCCTTTTATCATCTTAGAGTAGTAGGGCAAATTAGATATCTCATATCACTCAGTATGAGCTTGTACATTAGCCATCTCCCTAAGATGATACATAATGGTTTTGCATCCATTTCTACTATGCTTTTGAAGTTTGAACAATTTAGGACCAATACATTGTTATCCAAGTACTTCTTATATGCAAATTGTTCACAACACTTGCATCTTAAGCAATAAGGGAAGGAAAATGGCTATTTTGAGACTTTGCCAATCATTTGGATATGGGAACCATGCTCAGTTTTAAGCCAGTTAAGGAAGCTTAGGTTAGTCAAAATGTATGACTCGTGATTTTACTTTGAGTCACATTGAATGATATGATTCTAGCAACCTAGATGTAAAAATTGAGATTGTAGAAGTGTATACATGACTGAATTCATGATATTAGATCTTTAATAAAATGCATCATGGCTTCTACTATTTTATTGCGAATCCATAGCCCTCACTAAGAATCTAAGAGAACCTATCAGGGGTTCTCCTGGTTGGTCGATATCCAATGTCCCTAAGAATGACCTTGGGTTTACCCAATAAGCCACCTTAGGTCCAAAGGTAGGTATTTGATCCATACCAATTACATTCTCATACAACTATCGAATCTAGTGCTATCAACTGTTGATATGTGCACCTACTTTAGGCTATCAACTCTTTATGCATGCACATCTCATATATGCTACCCAACTTTGCCTCAATCCACATTGACTTTGGGTTTGCCCAACAAATCAATGCTTCTTGTTAAAGTCAGCACATTAATCAGGAAATCTTACTTGCATGGTTTGAACATATTCTTATTGAGTGGGCTTGGGCTTGCCCAACAACCCTAACTCTAAAAGAACTCTAGCTCTTGCCATATTAATGGAAGGCATTAGCTTTAATGATAATTAAGCGAGGGATTTTATTAATTTAGTATCATCATTGTTATTTTAGCATACATGTATATATCATACATTCATCACATAGATATATATAAAGATAGTTACACTAACTATACGATATGATTATAGACATAGTAATGTCAATTCCTTGAGTCAAAGAGAGATATGCATGAGCTACAACCCAAAAATAGAAATCAAATTCCTATTTCTAAGTTTTCTTGCTTATGGCACCATCTCCTTTGCTTCTTGCTCCTTTGCATCTCCATTCTATCCTAATCCTATGTAATCTAATTACATATTTCAAATTAGAAAACCTCAATTTACATTTGAGGGGAGTGAGATAAGAAAAGAAATGCATGAAAAAGAAAAGAGAAGTAGGGACACATACTCTATTTACCATAAAATAAAAATTAATCATGCATGTTCAACCACATTGGGCCTAAGTCCATAATCATCTATCGTGTCTTTCTATACACCGCTAGCATGCATTATCTAATGCATAAAATAAGGATAAATTAGGTAGTGACAATTTTAGATTACAAAATTGAAAAGCAGTTTCAACACTTGAACCAAAAATTGCCTACTTATGTTGTTTCGGTTAATTCAATTTTGTATGTCATTTTAATATGGATTTTAATATTTCATCAAATTAATTAAATTCCATATTTCCAGAAATTAATTCAAAATTAATCCACCTTAAAATTAAGTTATTATGATGTTAAAAATTAAATAATTTAATTTTAACATATACACCATTATCTAGTCACACTAGAATTGAATTGCTCAACTTAAATTAATTCAAATTAATTTCTAAAAATTTCAAAAAATTTATGTCATCATTTTAAACATCTTTAGGTCAGCTTAAGCTTATAAAAATAATTTTTGGCATAAGCCAGAATAATCAAGACAAACGAACCGACACACTAGACACTTAAAACGATTTACTTATCGTCTAGAATTAATTTGGAAAATAAAATTTGAGTAACAAAATCTTGGCATGCATATAAAATCAAAATAACATATTAAACATCATATAAAAAAATATTTTAAAGTATCAGAACTGAAATATATACATATAAAAATTCAAACAAAACAACCATACTAGGCCCACTAAAACAGTCCTGTTTAGTTGTTTTTTCATAAAATTAATTATTAGACCCTTCCAGAAGCTTAAACATATTTTTAATATATCTAAATAATTTTTCTATAATCAAGTTATAAAAAAATTATGAACAGTCCCATCAATTAAACCAAACAACATCCTAGTTCATCAAAATGTAGCTTTCGGCAATTTTTGTAATAAATTCGAAATTAATTATTTGAATCACATTCAAACCATTTTTAATCATCTCATGATTAGATTATAGAAAGAAAAATATTTAAAACAAGATTTACAAATTAATTTCAATTTTTCAAACCTATGGAACTAAAATTGCCAAAACTATGCAATTCAATTGTACCTTTAATAAAAATTAATTTTAATTGACACAAAGGGGATTTGATACCAATATTGGATTCTGAAGATGTATCACATACCAAAAACGCAGCGGAAAATAAAAAATCTCAAAACTCAAATCATATGATACTATTTGTGCCATTAAAACTAATTCAATAAAAACACAGTTAGAAATTATATCTTTAATTTCTTTAGTTGATTCTTCAATTTTTCTTCTTGTTAAGTTATTGCAAACCATAACAATTCAAACTAGAATCACCTCTAATGTTGATCTATGCAGAAATGGAAGAATTAAACCTCAAAGGTGATAATTTGAACACACACAATGTATTAGCAAGATATATGTTCTTTGAGAGAATTTTCTAAGAAAATTACTATTAATTTTTTATGGTGGCAATCGTTGGTTTTCTGGTGTAAAACCCTATTTATAGGTATTTCCAAAAAACCCTAGGGTTTCCAAAATACAAAAATAGTGCTTAGGGGGCTAATAGGGTAGTGGCCAAACTTGAAAACAATTTGCACGCTAATGTGCGCATGGACTGCCAACATGGGCTCATGACCCCCTCAAGAGATTTCTCTCAAGATTTTTCCCGTGTTCCCATCACGATCTTACCCCAAACAATTTTCTCATATTTTTAGATCTCATCTAAAACCATTTTATTGATTTTTCACACCTCCAATGTGTGTAACCCATTAGATTTCGGTTATGTTAGCCGCCCAAATTAATAATTAATTCGAACAAGTCATGAGCAGTATCTCGCAACACATGATGAGCCCAAATTGAACAGAAAGATAGTGGTTTGACTATGAACCTTTCCATAGACAATAATCCGTGCAATTAATCCCTTCACCATTATAAACCCCACTGAGTTCAGAGCATAAACTAAGTGTCAGCTCCTGCTAGATTGACTATGTCACATCTAGCCTAAGTGATGTTAGATCTTGTCATTGGGACTCATTACTCAATTAGACATGTCACTGAAGACCATCTTCATGGCATTTCTACTCTAGCTAGAGATTCTCAAGTAATGATCCCGATAAGAGGTCGTGGGTATACACTCCCTCTATTAGGAGCGGTGAATCCTCTATTGGCAATCCAATTACTTTCGATTACCTCAAGCTGTATCCAATCACCAGCGTATGAGTGACATTTGTGAGGCAAGAAAGAATGGAGTCAAAGCACATAATCAATATCTTAGATATCCTTGAGTACCTCAAGTCTAAGGATACTTACATCATTGCTATGATGAGACTATCATTGACATTTGGATAGATAATCATATGATTGTCTCATAGCAGATCATCCAATGTACTTGACTACTCTTAGTAAACATCCATATGTTAACTCTAAACATCCCATGCTTACAGCTTATGAGATCTACTTCTTGATACAATCAAGAGATATAACATGTGCTAGTATATCTAGATCAACAATTTCCCATCTTGTTGTTCCTATGGCTGGGGATAATTACACATGATAGGAATCTCATTATCATGATCCCATCATGATTTTCTTTATGTTTCATATCATGGACTTTCATTAATTTGTTTAAGATCTATTTCAATTCATATGCAAATAAATACTAATGTAATAAAAGAATGCGATTAGGAATGTGTACACTAAATGTATAAGGCAATTGCTTTTTTATCACATCTCTAACACACATTATGACCCCTAATTGACTAGAAAATAAGTGGTTTGACTACGAACCTTTTCATAGACAATGCATGTGCAATTCGTCCTTTCACTATCCTATACCCCACTTAGTTCAGAGCATGGACTATTTGTCAGCTCCTACTAGCCTAACTACATCACACCTAGCCTAAGTGATGTTAGATCTTGTCACTAGGAGTCATTCTTAGTTATACATGTCATTGAAAACCATCTTCATGAATTTCCACTCCGACGAGAGATTCCGAAGTAATAATCCCAACAAGAGATTGTGGGTATACACTCCTTCTATTAGGAGTGGTGAATCCTCTATTGGCTACCCAATTATCTTTGAATACCTCAAACTATATCCAATCACCACCCTATGAGTGACCTCTGTGAGGCAACAAGGAATGGAGTCAAAGCACAAAATCAGTATCTAAGATATCTTTGAGTACCTCAAGTCTAAGGATGTTTGCTCTATTGTTATGATGAAGCTATCATTGGCATTTTAACAGATAATCCATATAATCATCTCATAGTAGGTCATCCAATGTACCTAACTACTCTTAGCAAGTATCCACATGTTAACTTTGATCATCTCATACACATAGTTTATGAGATCTACTACTTGATCCAATCAAGGAGTATAACATGTGCTAATCTATCTGGATCAATAATGTCCTATCTTTTTTCCATATGCATGACCATGAAAGGAACTTTAAGAAATTTTACAAAGCTTATCATGGACCTCACCATGTCTAACAAGGTTCGGTTTCTCCATTTAAGCACATCATTATGTATGGAGTATAAGGTGGAATCAATTGAAATAAAATCACATTATCTCTTAGATGACATTGAAACATGTAGCTTAAGTATTATTTCACTTTGATCTAATCTAAGTGTCTTAATACTTTTGTCGAATTGTTCTTCTACTTCATTTTTGAATTCTTTAAACGTTTCAAAGGTTTAAAATTTGTATCTCATCATATACAAATACCCAAATTATGAGTTATCATAATTAAGGGTAATGAAGTATACAAAATCATTTATGGCATGCATGAACATTGGTTCACATACATCTATTTGTACAAGGTCCATAAGCCTTTTTGCATGTCCACCCTTTTAACAAAAAGGTTTTTTTGTAAACTTGCTTAATAAATGAAATTCATGTGTCATATGATTCAAAATCAAATGACCGCATATTGCCACATGCTTGTAACTTAGTTATGTGATTCTCCTTTATATGACTAAGTTGACAATGCCATAATTTTTTGTTTTAAGTAATGAACCACTAGTACAAAATATGCCTTAGGCAAAGGTCATATATGTTTGTTCTAAACAGAATAGACATATAAAGTTAAATAAATAGTTTTTTTGTAAATAAAATCGAATCAGATGTGACTGTTCTAGAGAAAATAAATACATCAAATAAGTCTAATATGGGAAGATAAGTCTGTTATGGAGAAAAACAGACTCATCTGACCTCAATATATCAATCTAAAAATTTAACTAGTATGAATTTAATAATTTATATTTTATATATTAGATTGAATATTTTAATTGTTATATAAATACTAATTTAAATCTGTTGCAAATCATATTATTATAAAGTGAAATAAAAAGACAAAAATATATTATAATACACTAATATATATTTTATAATTGAAATATAAAATTAAATTAAAGTTATATTAGATGCGACTGTTCATTAGAAAACAGACTTATCGTATCATAAAAAATGGCATCGCATAGGTGATAATGCGTAGGTCTGACTTATTGGGCTAGGTAAGACGTGTCTGTCTGTCTTGAAATAGACACTTCAAGCCCAGTCTGGACATGTCTGTTTTAACCAAAATAGATGCGTCCGACCTCTGAGGCTAGATGACATCGTTCGTCTTAAGCCTGACGCGTCTCTTTGGTTAGTAACAAATGCTTCTGGCCCTTATAAAATACACCCTAACAATTTTCATCCTCATTTCTTTTCTCCTTAACTCACACCGAACTCTCCTATGTTTCTTCTCCATTTTCGTTCTCTCAAGCTCCAAGGTAAGTTTCAATCTTCTTTTTTTTATCTCTATGACATTTTCTTTCTCTTTTCTATTTCGGTTTTTCATTTCCATTGACTACATATTTATCATTTTTTTTGTTCAATATAGTACATTTTTTATTCTCCATTTCTCTATTTTGGTTCTTGGCATTTTGAGGTTTTTTTTTCTCTCTTTTTAATTTAATTGAATGTTAGAGATGGATATTATATTTGTTTAGTTATGTGTATATGTAATTTTTGGAAATGAATATTTTTGTTAATGTTTAGAGATGAGTATTATATTGCCATAGACATAAATGGAAAATATAGGTTGTTATGTTTTGAGATGGGTATTATGTTTATGTTTAATTATAGGTATGTTTTGTTATGGGTATTGTGTTTATGTTGCTTTATTGATGCTTAAGAAATGAAATAAAATCTTAACAAATATTAAACTATTATAAAGTTTAATTAAATTAAACTTTAATTTAATGAAATTAATTATTAAATTATAAAATTTAACTAAAAAGAAATGAAATTTAAAAAAAAATTAATGAAATAGTATAATAAAATAACAGCATAATATTATTTTATATAATTATAATGAGAGTAACAAACATTAAACTATTATAAAGTTCAATTATATTAAACTTTAATTTTATGAAATTAATTATATAATCAATTAATTATAAAATTATAAAATTTAACTATCTTAAACATTAAACTAATAATATTGAAGTATATAATTATAATGAAATCAATAAACAGTAAACTAATATTAAATTTATTTAAATTAAACTTTAATATAATGAAATTAATTATATAATCAATTATATAATTAGAAGGTTAACTATAATAAAAATTTAATTAATAAACTAATGTAGAATTAATCTATATTAAAATTAATTTAAATAATAGATTAAAATCATCTATGAGTAATAATTACATAATTTAAATAATAAATTATAATCATCTATAATTAAGTAATAATTACATAATTAAAAAAATTAATTACATAAAGATGTGATAAGTTTTAATAAAATTTATTTAATTATTTATTATACTTATTAGTTTAATTATGTATTGATGTTAAATTATGCTTTTATTTCACTTGTATTGATTAGTATTATATTTAAATATCCTAGATACTCGTTCAAGATTTATTCATTATGAGTAAGTCTTAAATAGTCTCCGGTTTGTAATTGTTCTTAAACATCGAATCTCACTTAGAATGTGAATGCATAAATAGTTTTTTGTTCCAAAAAAATCTGTCATTTTCTTGATGTTCTTTAAGTACATTTGTGAATGGATTATTCTATTCACATTATGTACTTGGAGAATTAGGGGAAAATGCTGCCAGATTTTTTTGGGATCAGAAATTGGATATGCTTTCACTAGTGAGATTTGATGTTTAAGGATGAGTTAGGTTGAAGCAATAAGGACCCAAAAACCAACGTTTACCATGATTGGAAGTAATGTGGTTTGTTTTAAATTTTATTTATTTATGTGGTTAGATATGGATCGGAGTTGGATGTATGGTAGACAGAATACGATAGAAATTGTGAATGGAGTTGAGGAATTTATTAGAACTGCAATAGAAAACTAGATGAGGAAGAAAAAATCAATGATTGCATATCCATGTGTTGACTATATAAACATGAGAACATATCAGGACATTCAAATTGTCAAAGCTCATATTATACGACGTGGTTTTACGGGAGGTTACATACAATGGATATGGCATGGTGAGAGTGTATTGACTAGAACAAGTTCTAATTTTGAAAGTTATGGAGAAAATTACATTCACGATGAAGGGAATGATGTGGACAATGATCGGTTAGACGATATGATACATAATACTATAAATTTTGTGAAAAGCTAAAAGACCTTGAGAGATTGTGCTCCGATGCCGAGAAGCCTTTGTATCCTAGTTGCACTAAATTCACAAAATTGTCAGCTATGTTGAAACTATGCAATCTAAAAGCCACAAATGGATGGAGTGATAAGAGTTTCATGACATTATTAGAGCTTTTACAAGAGATGTTTCCAAAGGAAAATGAGCTTCCTACATCAACCTACAAGGCTAAGAAAATGTTTTGTCCTATGGGTGTGCATTATAAGAAGATATATGCATGTCCAAATGATTGTGTATTGTACCGAAATAAGTATAAGGACTTGCATGAGTGTCTTAAATGTGGGGCGTCGCACTACAAGCATGGAAAAGTATCTTCTGACGTTAAAAAAGGGCCTCCAGCTAAAGTATTGTGGTATTTACCAATAATACCAAAATTCAAACATCTGTTTGCAAATACGAAAGATATAAAAAACTTGAGGTGGCATGCAGAAGGAAGGAAACAAGATGGCAAGCTTAGACATCTTGTAGATTCTCTGCAATGGAGAATAATTGACTCTAAATTCCTTGAATTTGGTCGTGAAGTGAGAAACTTGAGGCTTGGACTATGCATGGATGGAATCAATCCCTATGGCATACTAAGTAGTCAACATAGCACATGGCCAATTCTCATTGTAGTTTACAATATGCCTCCCTAGTTGACTATAAAGCGCAAGTATATAATGTTGTCAATATTAATATCAGGGGCTAACACAACCAGGAAATGATATTGATGTTTATCTTACATCACTGATTGATAATTTGAAACTATTATGGAATAAAGGTGTGTCGGTAGAAATGGGCATGTGGATAGAGTTAACACCACAAAATAAGGGAAAGCAGACATATCTTCCTCCGGCTTGTTATACATTGTCTAGAAATGAGAAATTAAGTTTCTATGAGTGTCTTTATGGAGTTAAGGTTCTAAATGGATATTCATCAAATATAAAAAGTCTTGTGTCAATGAAAGATTTGAAGTTGGTAGGTATGAAATCTTATGATTGTCACATTTTCAGACAACAATTCTTGTTAGTTGCAATCCGAGGCATACTACCAAATCATGTCAGAGTCGATGAAAGATTTGAAGTTGGTAGGTATGAAATCTTATAATTGTCATATTTTGATACAACAATTCTTGCCGGTTGCAATATGAGGCATACTACCAAATCATGTCAGAAATGTTATTACAAGACTTTATTTTTTCTTCAATGTAATATATTCTAAGGTGGTTGATCCTGAAACTTTGGAAGAGCTGTAGTCTAATGTTGTTACCCTAAGTCAATTGGAAATTTATTTTCCGCCTTCATTTTTTATATAATGGTGCATTTGGTTGTTCACCTTGTGAGAGAGATAAAATTGTATGGTCCGGTTTTTTTGAGATACATGTATCCATTTGAGATATTCATAGGTATCTTAAAAGGGTATGTAAGGAATCATTATTGGCCTGAAGGCAGTATAATTAAAGGTTACTCAATTTAATAGGGTATTGAATTTTGTAATAACTACTTAGCAACCATTCAACCAATTGGAATTCCTAAGTCTCGGCATGAGGGAAGGCTTAGAGGTGAAGGAATGATTGGATTTAAAGTCATATTGCCTAGTGCACAAATCCATGATAAAGCACATCTACTTGTATATGACCTGGAGACAGTTCAGGACAAGATTTGAGGATTACTTCATTCCTTTTAGTCTCAAAGAGGAATATAGGGTGAGATTTGAGACTCTGGTGAGAGGTGATATATCAATGGCAGAGTATACCAGACAGTTTATATAGCTCAATAGGTATGTTCCATATGCAGTTGGTACTAAGGGATTGAAGACCAGTGGGTACATTTCAGGTCTTGGTCTAGAGTTTGTTTCTTTGGTTCAGTCTAGAAAGAGCAGTTTTTTGGAAGTTTGTGATCTAGCTAGACAGATGGAAGTAGATTTGAGGAAAAATGGTATTATTTCTGATGAGAGCAAGAAGAAGAAGAATAAAACAAAGGGACAGTCTAGTACTCAACCTTTAAGGACTTTTTTTGGCAGTGAAAATTATTCTGAGAGTACAGATCAGCTGTTTAGACAAAGAGGACCTCGTGGTTATAAGAAGGGTAGGTGTCACCGAGGTAATAGAGGATTTAGACTAGGTTAGGGATTATGTGGCACTAGACAGAGTTCTGGTCATAGCAGTGCTAGTTTTGGCCCTAGTGTTTGTCAACAGTGTGGCAGGTCACATCAGGGACCTTGTTTTATGCTATTAGTGCATGTTTTCGATGTGGCGAGATGGGTAGTTCTTGTTACCCAGACAATGTATTCAGTTGTTCTTGGTTATTCACAGGCAAGTTTTCAGTTTATAGATTAGTAGGACCGTGGTTTTGCTAGCAGAGCATTAGTAGGTAGGACAAGTGGCAGAGATCAGAGTCAAGCTTCTATCTCATTTCAAACAGGCCGTAGACAGGCTAGAGTGTTCGCCCTTACTCCTTAGGATGCCAGAGCCTCAAATGTAGTGGTGTTAGGTATTATTCCAATATGTTCTTTTGAGGGTAGAGTTTTCTTAGATCCGGGTGCAACACATTTTTTTGTATCTCCTAGTTTTGCTTTAAGGTTAGATAGATAACTAACTAAGTTGGAGATTCCTTTATCTATGACTACTCCTTTGAGTGATGCTTTAGAAGTGGATGCCATTTTCCTTCATGTCCGGTATTTGTAGAGGGTAGAGCTCTTCCAGCTAATTTGATTTTGTTAAATGTGATGGATTTTGACATGATATTAGGTATGGATTGGTCAGCTAGGCATTATGCTACTCTTGAATATAGAGATAAGAAGGTGATTTTTAAAATCCCTAATGACAATGAGTTCTATTTTAGAAGAGATATGAGTGTATCCCCAACTAATCATATTTCAGCTCTCATAGTTAGATGCTTATTACATCACAATTGCCAAGGTTATTTGGCACTTGTCGGAGATACCTCAATGGAAAAGGGTGGCGTTGAAGATGTACCTGTTGTTCGTGAGTTTCCAGATGTTTTTCCAAAGGAGTTGCCAAGATTACCACCGGATAGGGAGATAGAGTTTTGCATTGATATGGTACCTGGTACAACTCCTATTTCTATGCCACCCTATAGGATGGCTCCAGCAGAATTGAAAGAGCTTAAAGACAAATTGCAAGATTTGCTGGATAAAGGTTTTATTAGACCTAGTACCTCTCTTTAGGGTGCTCATGTTTTGTTTGTGAAAAAGAAAGATGGGTCTTTGCGTCTCTGCATTGATTATCGTCAACTGAACAAAGCTACTATTCATAATAAATATCCCTTTCCTCGTATAGATGACTTATCTGATTAGTTACAAGGTGCCAAGTGTTTCTCTAAGATTGATTTGAGTTCCAATTATCACCAATTGAGGATACATCTATAGGATATACCCAAGACAACATTTAGGACAAGTTATGGCCATTATGAATTTTTGGTGATGTCGTTTGGACTCACTAATGCACTTGCAGCTTTTATGGATTTGATGAATTGGGTATTTAAGCCATTCTTGGATCAATTTTTTATTGTCTTTATTGATCATATTCTGGTATATTCTCGTAATGAGGAAGCATATGCAAACCATTTAAGAATGGTGTTGCAAACTTTGAGGGAACATCAGCTGTATGCTAAATTCTATAAGTGTGAGTTTTGGTTGGAGAGTGTTGCTTTCCTAGGACACGTGGTAACTAAGGATGGTATCCAAGTGGACCCTAAAAAGGTAGAGGTAGTGACTAACTGGCAAAGACTAATAATAGTGACTGAGGTTTGTAGTTTTCTAGGTTTGGCAGGCTATTATCGTCGCTTTGTACAAGATTTCTCGAGAATAGCTTCACTTTTGACTAGATTGACTTAAAAGAATGTCAAGTTCCAGTAGACAGATGCCTATGAAAGAAGTTTTCAAAAGCTAAAAGATTGTTTGACTTCAGCTCTAGCGTTGACCTTACCATCTAGAATAGGAGGCTTTACAGTGTATTGTGACGCTTCTAGAGTTGGTTTAGGGTGTGTTTTAATGCAGAATGGTAGAGTGGTAGCCTATGCTTCTAAGCAATTGAAGAAACATGAACAAAATTATCCCACCGATGATTTGGAGATAACAACAGTAATCTTTGCACTTAAAATTTGGAGAAATTACTTGTATGGCGAGACATGTGAGATTTATACAGATCACAAGAGTTTAAAGTATATTTTTCAACAAAAGGAGTTGAACTTACGGCAAAGGAAATAGTTGGAACAACTCAAGGATTATGATTGCACTATTCTTTACCATCCTGGTAAAGCTAATATTATGGCAGAAGCTTTGAGTAGGAAGTCCTCTGGTAGCCTTACACATATTAGTATGGAAAAGAGACCAATAACTAAGGAGTTACATGAGCTATATGATCATGGATTGCAATTGGAGGTGATGGATTATGGAGTACTTTTAGCTCATTTTAGAGTTCGGTCTGTACTTGTTGATAGCATTAAGGCAACACAAGATCAAGACCCACAGTTGAGAAAGACTATAGATGAAGTATAAGTTGGTCAGGCTAAGGATTTTGTGATAGATAATGATGGAACTCTTAGAATGGGAACTAGGTTATGTGTTCCTAGTATATATGATCTAAGGAAAGAAATTATGGAAGAAGCTCATTACACAGCATATAGTGTTCATGCAGGTTCTACCAAGATGTATCATTATTTGAAGAGTGTTTATTGGTGGAATGGTATGAAGAGAGATATGGCAAAGTTTGTGTCCAGGTGTTTGACTTCTCAACAAGTAAAGTTCGAGCATTAGAAGCCATTAGGATTGTTGCAACCCCTTCCTATTCTAGAATGGAAGTGGAAGAGAATTATTATGGATTTTGTGTCAGGATTGCCTAGGACATCTACTGGATATGATTCTATTTGGGTGATTGTAGACCGATTGACCAAGTCAACACACTTTTTACCAGTGAAAATGACTTATTCTGTGGCTAAGTATGCTAAGTTGTACATTGAGAGAATTATATGTCTTCATTGGGTTCCGATTTCCATAGTATTAGATAGAAGACCACAATTTACCTCGAGATTATAGAGGAAGTTATAGGAAAAGCTTGGTATTATATTAGATTTTAGCATAATTTTTCATCCTCAAACAGATAGACAATCAGAAAGGATAATCCAAACATTAAAGGATATGTTGAGAATGTGTGTTATGGATTTTGGAGGACAATGGGATTGACACTTATCTTTGATTGAATTTGCTTCTAATAACAGTTATCATGCCAGTATTGAGATGGCACCATATGAAGTATTATACGACAGAAAGTGTGGATCCCCTATATGTTGGGAAGAAGTGGGTGAAAGGAAATTGGCAGGTCCTGAATTGGTTCAAATTACGTCAAAGAAGATTCCTATCATTCGTGAGCATTTGAAGATAGCTTTTAGTAGACAAAAGAGTTATATAGATCCTAAGAGGAAACATGTGGAATTCGAAATTGGTGAATGTGTTTTTAAAGGTGTCACCAATGAGAGAAGTTATGAGATTTGGTAAGAAGGGAAAGTTGGCTCTGCGTTACATAGAACCTTTCGAGATCCTAAACAGAATTGGTGAAGTGGCCTATCAGTTGGTATTACCCTAGAGTTTTCCCATGTTCATCATGTATTTCATATTGCTATGTTGAGGAAGCATGTTCCAGATTCTTCTCATGTATTGCAACCTCAAAGTGTTGAAGTGAATGAAGACTTATCATATGAAGAACCAGTAGAAATTATAGACACTCAAGTCAGACAGTTTCGTTCTAAGAGCATTCCAATGGTGAAGGTTAGATAGGAAAATCATTCACATGAGAGTGTACCTAGGAGTCAGAGCAGGAGATGCGAGATTCCTACCCATATCTCTTCCAGTTTTAAGGTAATATGTTTCCTAAAAATTCGAGGACGAATTTTTCTTTAAGGAGGGGAGAATGTAATACCCTTAATTTTCATAAAACATGATTCAATTATCTTTTGTAGGTAAAAATTTCATAAAATCCGAGAGTTAATATAAAAATTATGAAAATGCCACCGACTATAAATATGGTATTAACTCTCTCTCTCTCTTCTTCTCTCTCCTTCTCTTTCTTCATTTCCAATCACCACCTAAATGACTTTCGATCAACTTGAACTTTGGGCTACAAGTCATTTTTGACCTCCCCAATACGTTGGTGACCTCTGTTTCTTCAGAATCCTACTGGAACTGCAGAAAACGGCAGTAAAAAATTTAGGCGTCAGGTTGCCCTTGTCGTTTCTCCATCTTCCTGACCTCTTTTCATGATTTTGATGCTGAAAATGGATTCAAGAGGTCTAAAAACCTTACACTACAGTGGTTGAACTTCGAGAACGAATGTTTAGAGGCTGATCGGAGTTCAAATTTTCTCGTCGGAGCTGCCGAAAATTTTGTAGATCTAGGCATTTTCGGTCACTTCCAAGACACAAGACTTGTACTTTTGGACTCCCCACATCCTAAGGGAGCTATTGGTATCCTTTGAACGCCATTCCGTCGCCGTCGGAAATTTTCCGGTCAACGGAGTTTGGCAACCACTGACCAGATGTTTTTGGGCAGAATTTCCAACTCGTTAAATTGAGTCACCTGGTACCAACCACACCTTCATGCCATTTTTAGATAGTGAGATATGAATTTATTTGTGAAATTTAAGTATATTATTTAATTAATGTGATAAATTTATTTTATTAAGTAATTTGATGGATTGCATGATGTTGATAAATTAGGAAAGACATGATTTTAAGAATAAAATCCTATAATCAAGGACATATCTGTTATTTCCTTGATTATAGGGATTCCATATTTCATTATTTGATTATTTCCTTTATTGTTGATTATTTGATTATTTCCTTTATTGTAGAAATTCTAGAGTCTTTCTTCCTGTATAAATATGTAACCTATTTTTCTGTCAAAATACGAAAAAAGGATTCAGATTTTTCTTCTTCTTCCTATTGTTTTTTTTCTACATGATATCAGAGCCCTAGGTTCGACCATGGATTACAAAGCCGCTATGCTCGGCTCTAGGTCAACGTCTTCTGAAGATAGTAGCGCCATGACATCTTTAGAGGGAATAGGAAACTCGACAGCTATTTCTCTGCCTAACAATTCCCTTCAAATCACCATTCATAAGTTGAATGGAAAAAATTACCTTGAATGGTCCTAATCCGTAAGGTTAGTAATAGATGACAAAGAGAAATTAGGTTATTTGAATGGTGAAGTGAAACCGCCAACCACGAATGATCCTAAATATAGGCAGTGGAGGTCAGAGAACTCAATGGTGACAGCCTGGTTGATCAACTCTATGGAACCAGCCATCGACAAACACTTTATGTTTCTTCTAACAGCATGTGATATGTGGGATACTGTAAAAGAAAAATATTCAGATCTGGATAATCATTCACAATTGTATGAACTGAACACTAGAATGTGGAAAATGCAGCAGGGAGATCGTGAAGTGACTACATATTATAATGATATGATAGATGTTTGGCAGGAATTGGAGGAATGGGAAAGCGCAGGTGATAGCACCCGGTACAAAAAGAAAATAGAAAGAAGTAGAGTATTTATTTTTGTGGTAGGTTTAAATAAAGAACTTGATAAAGTTTAGGGATGCATATTGGGGCAGAAACCATTGCCCTCTATACAGGGAGTATTCTCTGAAGTACATAGGGAAGAAGCTTGACAACAAGTGATGTTGAAAAACAATAATGGTGCAAAACTAAAGAGTGAAGGATCTGTACTTGTGGCTCAAAGTGCAGAGATTGAAGGTGATAGACGTAGGGGAAAGACTAGACTTTGGTGTGACCATTGTTGAAAGCCATGGCATACTCGTGAAAGCTGCTGGAAGTTACATGGTAAACCTACAAATCACTAGTACAGAAATGATCTTTTGTGACTATTTTTTTGGCTTAAATGCGTCTGTTTGAGAATAGACATATAAGAAGGAGACGTATTTGATAAGTGGACCTTGTACGACTGTTAAAAATAGTCATATCAATAGGTCAGATAAGTCTGTTTTAGAAAAAACAAACTTATTTGATTATGCTCATATATGTCTATTTTTGGTAAAAACAGACTTATTTAACTGAATCTTATAAGTCTGTTTTATGGCATAACAGACTTATTTGGTTTTATTTTTTTTTTAATATTTGTAAATTTTTTGGAAATGCCAGATACCTGTAATTTCAACTAGCAGCAGTTTACATTATCAAACATCTAAATTAAACTTCAACTACTATAACTACATCTAAATTCAATTTATAACTAAAGCCATTATAGGCTTTCAAACATGTAAATTATACTAAGTTCATTAATCAAGCATTCTAAATTCAATTATTACAACTACAACTTCAAGTCTACAAGGCTAACAAATATTAATCAAT
>CATIWF010036818.1:0-31466 GCA_949630135.1 Balakata baccata | reverse complement strand
AGTGAAAGACAGTAAGTTAGAGGTTTAGTAATAAAAGAAAATGTGAGTTTAATTATCAAATGAATTCTTTGGTACGTGCTACGTGTAATGTGATTATTATGTGCTACGTGTAATGTGACTTGATTTGCTTTATTTGAATTACATGATTGGTATGATATGGCCAATGAGACTGTATTGAATGTAAAGTACATGTTTTGATTACATGTATACATTTTTCTTTGTATAAAGCAAAAATTGACTGAAATGTATAATAATTGCTGCAAATGCATATGCATATGGACTTAAAAGGTGTTGTGATTAGCTAAATAGCATTGAAAAGCAAAAGAAGAGGCCTATGGCCCAAACAAATGTTCAAAAGCAAAAGAAAAGGCCTATGGCCTAACAAATGTGCAAATGTTACAATTGATCAAGCTAGCTAGCTAGCAAATGCAAATGTTCACATGAAAACCCGGGACATTGTCTATTTAGCTTGGTCACAACAATAAAAAAATGACATAAGCATAAGCAAATGAAATGTTTACATAAATTAATATTATTTATATTCATATATATTAATAAATAGAATGACATGTAAAATGTGTATGAATGACGATTATTACTTGTAATTGCGATTGGCTTGGTACTTTAGAAAGCCTTTGATAATTGTTCTCATTGAGTTGCAACTCATCAAATTGCATCATCTTTCAGGCAAAAAAGAGTAATTAGCTTATTTTGGAGGTACATACCATATAGAAGACATGGATCACAGGTCACCGGCCGAGCCTCACCAATCTCTCTCCTTACATTGCACATTTGTATAGGGACATGTCTTTTGTATTTTGGACAATATGTCTGTACAAGTATAATATAGTGAATACACAGTGATGTGATATATATATATATATATATATATAGTCAAGCTGTTATGCTTTGTTGAATTGTTAAATGCAACAAAGTGAAATGTTATATGATTCAAAAAAAAAATTTATCTCTTATTATAAATAGGACTATGTCTTATTTTATGCAATACATGATAACATGATACAAGTATAAGTGATAGCCACAGGTATAAGGTGTTACAAGTTCTTTTTGGAATGTTGAAGGGAGGTACACATGATCAATGGTCGTCTTGTTGAAAGCGTCTGTAGATTTAAGCAGATGTTTTAGGCATACAAGTCATGTATTAAAAGTTTCAAACATTGCAAGCCAGTTCTCTATATTAATGGAATATTTTTATATGGAAAGTATAAAGGTATTCTTTTGATTGCTCAAGCTGTAGATGGTAATAATAAAATATTATCAATTGTATTTGCTCTTGTAGAGAAGGAAAACAAAGAAAACTAGGAATACTTCATAAATCTACTACACTACACTATTTATGATAGCCGTAATGATGTGTGCATTATTTCTGACTGTCACATAGGAATCAAGCATGTAATGACTCAGAAATTATGGCATCAAAATCCACATAGATATTGCATTCATCATATTGCTAGCAACTATAATACTAAATTCAATAATCAAAATATGAAAAAGTTGGTTGAACAGTAGGTACGTAAATGTGTATTAATTATTTTTATCATTAATTATTTAATATTGAATATAGTAATATATGGGTAACTTAATAACTTTAAAAAATTAAATTTGTTAATGCTAGGTAAAATGCACCAAAAGCGAAAATTCAAGAAGTTGATGAAGAGAATTGAAGTGAGAGACCCTAATTTATTTGCTTGGTTAGAAAAAATCTCTCGATGTAAATGGGCATTAGCATATGATGTTAGAAAAAATTATGTTTATATCTGTGACCACAATTATACATATGTTGTTTGAGAAGCTAATTGAATTATTTGATGAACATCAAATTAGATATTCACAAGCATATGTAGATAATTATCAATTCACTCCTAAATACATAAAGATATTGAAGCATCGAGTGCAGAAGACTCGTGGTCATCAAGTTAGGTCATATGATAGAGAAATGGTATATTTGTAATCAAAACATCATATAACAATGAGAGCAGGAAAGGTGGTCACAGTCAAACAGTTAAATTGGCACAACATACATGTATATGTGGGAAGTTTTAACAAAGCAAGATATCATATTCTCATGTCATTGCTGCTTATATAAAATATAAGATGAATTATACTCAATATATTTCTTCATTTCATACTATATCCGAGACAATGAATGTTTGGTCAGCTTCTTTTGAACCACTCGGTCACAAAGATTATTGGACAAAACCAAATGAATTATCTATTGCATCAAATCCTGCATGGAAGCGTAAAAAAATGAGACCAAAATCATCTCATAGAAAAAATAAAATGGACCGAAAGCACAAGATAATCAATATATATCATTTTGTGGTAAATGTGGTTAGACGAGTCGTAATGCAAAAACATGTCCTAAAAATTAGTTATGGGATGTATAATAGATATATTATTTGATGTGTAATAGAACTATTATTTTATGTCCTGTAAATGTATTTGTAAATTAAAAATTTTGTTCAAAATAAATGTATTTATATGAAACATTAATTATTATTTCAATTAATGTATTAATATTTTTCTATGATAATATCATTGTATAAACACTTTTATTCTAAAAATATTTTAGATATGACATCTCACTAACACAATTATATGAATCCTGGACCATACGATGCTTCATTATTATATTTACAGACTCAACACAGATTTCAAACAATTTGAAACAATGAGGTAATAAAAATTACAAACATTTCACTTTGATATTATTTATATGACATTTTACACCATGTAATGATATATATTTATGTTTAATTTTTATTAGATCGAAAATGAGGTGCTTTATTGCAAATGTAGTAGTAGAGCTATACATATAATAAGTAATGACGTTCAGATAGATGACCACATTCTGGAGTTGCTAAGACATACCGGATTTTATGGATTAGTACAGCTATCTTTTTTTCAACTTGATTGACATTTAATAACTACACTAGTTGAGAGATAAAGATCAGAGACGCATATATTTCATATACCAGAAGGAGAATGTACAATTATCCTTTAGGATATAGCTATTTTAACTAGTTTATCTATTTATTGTCTCCCTACTATTGGACAGACCAGCGGTGATTGACCATCTATTTGTGAGAGTTTATTAGGAATTAAATCTCCAATAGATGCAAAGGTTCTTCTCTAAAAATGGAATGGCTTATAAACCAATTTGCTATACTACCTTATGGAGCTGATATGCAAACTGTTTTATATCACGCGCGTGCACATATTCTATGTATCATCAATAAGTCCTTATTATGTGGCAAAGGCACTGTAAGAGTGTCATTAATTTATCTTCCATTTTTAGAAGATTTTGCAACTATTAACCATTACAGTTGGAGAGTTGCCACATTGAGCTTTTTATATAAAGAATTGTACATAGCGTGTAGATATCTTCATGTATTTCAAATTGCAGGTGCATTATTTATATTACAGCTATGGGCATAGAAGAGATTTCTATTTCTTGCTCTTAGAATGAGGGTAAATGAAGTACCTCACAACGCATTATTAGGTCGAAGGTATATGATTTTCAATTATTAATATTATTCAGTTTATTACTATTGCATTATGACAACTAAATTTTATGTATTTCATTATGTATAAAAATTATTGTAGATGGATCAGTGAGCGGATGATATATGAGGTACCTACACATGAGTTCATACAAATCCGATACATACTAGACACTTGTCGTTCCGATGATATGTATTTTGTTATACTATAAAATTTTTCTTTCTTTTTTATATATAATTAGAAGTGTGTTTTATTATTCTTTAAATTTTTTTATTTGTTCTAATAATTACCATTAATGGTATTTAACAACATATGTTTCATTGAATAAATTATATGGGAACTATATACAACAAATGTTATTCAATCTTTACTAGCCGATTGCTTAAGAGATCATGATATATAGATGGCTATTGTGCCACTAATATGCATGAATATATTGGAGTGGCACCAGTCTGATCGGATTCTCAGATAGTTTGGCATAAACTTACCCATCACAACAAACAGAGAAACTTCACTTTGTAGTTCTACATAACAACACTGGTAGGAATTGGAATGAAGAACATTCAAGATAGATTCAATTATAGAACAACAGAGCTCATAATGTGGTCACAAGCATATCATCTGATAGTCCACTTCAATACCATTCACAATATATGGAATGATATCAACGAGTTACAATGAGATAGATTTTCCATCAAGGTGTTGTTGTTGGTGCATCGGTATGTATATATATTCTTATTTAGTTAAAATAATTAAGATGTAATGAATGTATCTTAATTACATCTCAATTGTGCATATAATTGAGTCGGATAAATTTTTATATTCATATAGGCCGATACACTTGAGCAACTCTCATTATCAGCCACTGCTTATCCTACACAACAGATTACCATCAGTTTGTTAGCGGCGCTACGTGAAAATAAACATAGATTACAATGCAGCCTCCTCAACCTGCCTCAGTCCCTGCCCCATTTTTAGAAGAATTGCAGCGAGCATGTACTATATCTTAACAGTCATCATGTCGTCGCCGACAACAACATAAGAATGTACATGTCCATTCGTCTGCACTTTGTTATCGTGTGCCTGAGCCTATTTACTTTTATCAGTTTCAACAGTATCCATCTTCCTTTACAAATACCAGTTCATCCACATCTGGTGGACCATATATATTTTCTGCACCTATATTCTCAGCATAGGTTTCCTCAACACTGGGCTTTTACTCTTCTAGCCCATTTATGAATCCATATGTTGCCTCTGCACATAATCCACATATGCATCATTTGCAACATTCTGAGTTCATATATACTCAAATGCCTTAGACACCACTAAATTTAATGGGTTCGTCCATCTTTTGATCCTTTTATAGAGATATTTTTCCTACATGGGAACAATACTTTCCAGGTGGTGCGGCTAATGATGAATTTGATAATAGTGATGACAACGACGATGGTGGTGGTGGGAGTGGTAGTGATCAGACGTGAGATTCTAGCTTGATGGATATGAGTGCTCGAAGAATTGAAGTTAGACGACAGAGAGAACTTAGATCACAAATTCGAAAAAATCGATATTATAGGACTTAATTGATTGATTTATTTATTATTATTTATTTATTTATTTATTTCCATCACAAGTTTTTTTTTGTATATTTTTCATCACTAAACAGAAAAATTATTCTAGTAATATTTTTTCATTTATTTGTGAGAAATTATTCTATCAAATGTAAATAAATATTATTTGTATTAATTAATATTTTAATTAATTATCTCAAATTTTTAATTCAATTTATAAATTTTATCTATTCGTTAAATATTAGTTAACAATTTTTCAGTACATAACTAGTAACTAATTAACAATTTAATTATGTTATAATGAACTTTTTATATAATAACTCTTAAGTGCAAGCAAATGTCAAATTATTATTTATCTATAATTTTTTCCTACAAAATTAATTATTATTAATTTTTAAACAATAATAGTATACTTAGGTTACAATATAAAAATTACCAAATAGATGCATGCATGAAAATAAACACAATGAATAATTAAAAAAATTGTAGTTCGGTGTGCTACAAATTTTATTTATTCATCAAATAGTAGTTAAGTACATAAATAGTAACTAATTAATAATTTAATTATGTTATAATAAACTTTTTATATAATAACTCTTAACTAAAGTAAATCTCAAATTATTATTTATCTATAATTTTTTTCTATAAAATTAATTATTATTAATTTGTAAACAATAATAGTTAGACTATAATCTAACAATCAACAAACAGAAAGGAAAATAGCATGAAAAAAAGGACAGTGTACCATTTCAAGGAGTGCACTGATGTTACGTCAGCCTAAAATAACTCTCCAAAGTGTGAGAATTTTTTTTAAAAGCGCACAAAACTTGGAAATAATTTTGCAAAGTGCACCAAACTAGAGAATATCTCATTAAATGGAACAAACTGTCGAGGCTGTTTAGTTGTAGAAAACATGTTCTGTTTTTCTTTTTCAGTTTTTATTTTATTTTTTTATTTAAAAAATTGAAAATAGAAAGTCATATTTGTTTATATATGTTTTCAATAATTTATTTTTTTCTATAAAATGGATTATTATTATTATTATTATTATTATTATTATTATTATTATTATTATTATTACATGAGATTTTGTAATTTTTGAATAATGATTAGATTTATATTATACAAATAAAATATGTTGCAAAGTAAATAAAAATTTAAATAATAGTACAGTGAAATATAAAAACTCAAGATCCAATAATTCAATTTTCTTAACATTTAAACAACTACGAAATCCAACATTCAATATAATAATTAAATATCCATAATATTCAAACAATTATAAAATATGACTCTTGTAATTATTAACCATTTGTAACAGAAAGACAATCAGTAAAATGATGTATTTCTTAAATTGGAGCGATTACAAATTTTATTTACAAATTTATAGTAATTTTAAAAGTATTTATAAATTTATGATAGTTTTAGGAGAGATAATGAAATTTGCGCCACTTGGACAGGTGCACGCACGCTATGTGGCTAACAGTTTTAGGAGAGTGAATGAGATGTGCGCCACTTGAACCGGCGCACGCACGCTATATGGCTAACGCATGCTATCAGCCCAAGTGGCGCACCTCTCATTTTTTTTAATTTAATTGATTCATTAGATATCAAATTTTAATTTATCAACGTTTTTATTTTTTTAAAAAATAATTAACCAAAATTTAATTAATAAATTTAATTAACAATTAACGGCCAATATCCATGCTTACAAAAAAAATAATAATGTGATTAACTTTTACAACAAAAAGATGTGTGAGACAAATAATAATAATAATAATAATAATAATAATAATAATAAATTTTTACAACAAATGATGTGTAAAAAAAAACTTATTGTAATCACTTACAACTTTTATAAATTTTCTCTCCATTTTTTATAAATTATTATTTCCTAAATTTTACTTTAATATATGATTAAATTCTAAATGCTTTAATTTATAATTTATTTACTTAATTTTCATTAACTATTACTAAATGTAATTTATCAAACTCTAATTTATAAATTATATCGTAAATTTTCTATAAAAAAAATTAATAAAATTTAATAAATAAATTAACAAAAATAATTTGTAGCTTGCATGCGTGAGTAAGTGGCGCATCTGGCCAAGCACAGTGTCGCATGCCAGTTCAACTGGCGCTCATTGGTCAAAGTGAATCACTGTTAAAACAATCATAAATTGAGAAATTTATAAAAAAATACCACAAAATGGTAAATAATTTGAGTAAATACCACAAATTAAGAAATATTCCCATGGAATCAGTGTATACATAGAGGAAAACTCCATTGGCAAACACGCTGCTTGTTGTAATTGGAAAATAAGAAAACATTTAATTTGAGTTTTCTAGACAATAGTTCTCTAATTTTCTAAGTTGAAAAATTTTTACGAGATATTGTTTTCTTGAAATTCCCTTCCTATTCTCTGGTCTTTCTATTCCTAGTGCTGCATGACAAACGAAGAAGCTTATGTCCATACAGCTGAAGAAGGTGAATTCATCTTCATATATAAATTACAAAGGAAAATTAAAAACAAAAATAATCTTTATATATGTATTGTTTGACATTTGAATAATAATACTAATATATATGGCAATCTATTAAATAAATTAAAAATAGTATACTATGTAGATTTATTATAGCAAAAACCTTACAATAATAGTTGTGTAAATCACGCTATTCATTAGTAATGTTACAAACTACGGTAAGAACTTAGAAACATCCACTATCATGGAATCTATTCCCGTGATGCTGACAAGCATAAACACAAGAGAGCACAGTATGATGTTTTTATGTATAGTTAAACCCTCGGTAAAAAGGTTTGATTTGGTAGAAAATTATTGGACTTCAACGTCTCTGATGATTGTACAAGCTAATCATTAACATTGGAATGGTGACCATGTGAAATTGCTTTTCCTTTGCTTTGCATGTATGCCAATTCCTTTCCTTGTGTCGTTTCTGCCTGTGCCTGAAAGCAGCAGACTAAAAAAGAAAGAAAATGAAATGTATATATCTCAATCAAAATGTAGTTAAGAATTGTACCCAAAAAAATGAAGAACAAAACTTCTTTTTTTTTCTTTAAATGATATTTGCCGATTGATGACTTAATTTTGTGGGTGTAGGTGTTAGATTTCCGGGATATTTCTTAAACTAGGATAATTAAAAATTATATTTACAAATTTATGGTGATTTTAAAAATAATTATAAATTTATGGTGACGTGCGCCAGTCTAAGTAGCACACCTAGTGTAATTTTGGAGCTGTGCGCCAGTCCAACTGGCGCACGCGTTGAAATGGTGCCACGTGGCCTATGTGCACCACTTCAACTGGCGCACCAGTTGAAACCAGTTAAAGTGGCGCACACAGGCCACGTGGCGCCACTTCAATTCAATAGAGGCAATAGTTTTTTTTTAAATTAACCAAAATTTAATTAACAAACAATTAATAATAATAATAATAATAATACTAATTAACTTTTAAAAAAAATATATGAGACAAATAATAATAATAATAATAATAATAATAATAATAATGTGGGTAAAATTTTACATGATGCGTGAAAAAAAAAATTAACTTTTATAAATTTTTTCTACATTTTTTATCTCTAAAAATTTTTATAAATTATTATTTTTTAAATTTTACTTAATTTATGATTAAATTCTAAATGATTTAATTGATAATTTATTAATTTAATTTATTTGCTTAATTTTTATTAACTATTACTAAATATAATTTATCAAAATCTAATTTATAAATTGTATTATAATTTTTTATAAAATAATTAACAAAATTTAATAAAAAAATTAAAAAAAAATTGGTCCATCGAATGTGGTGCGCCACTTGAACATGAACAGTACTGCGCGTTGTCACAAATTCAGAATTTTTTTCAAACAACCATAAATTTGGAAATTTTTCAAAATACACCCCAAAATGAGAAATAATTTAGAAAAATAACACAAATTAAGAAATATCCCAATACAGCGTCACAAAACCACTTCCTTTACCCAGGACATCAGAAACCTTGCCACTCAAAACAATGCAAAGTGGAGGCGTTCCAGCCTTGCTTTTGTCTCTCTCATCCTCTTCTTTCTTGAACTACTCCTTTGCCTCCACCCCTGTGGCTTCTCCTTCAGTTCTTGTGGATGAACAGGTATTTTGGACTCAATCCCACAATGGGTAATCTGACCTCTAAACTAATAGCTATTAGGTCACCTAACCATTCTCAACCTGAGGCTGCTGTTCACCACCATGATCATCTTACCCGATAAAATTTTTAAAAATTGACTTAACAGTAATGTAGGTAGTAAATTGCTAAAATATTCCATTCTACCTGCTATAGGACTATCCTGTTTCAAGTTGGGCTCCGTTTGCTTATCATAGGCATATGACTTCTTTAATGGAAGCTTGAGCAGGAACATGTTCTTCCTAGCCAATAGATTTTAATAACATTTCAACATAAGGATTCCTAACCTTCTCATCAGTGCAACCAAACCAGATAGAGACTCAAAACTTATTGTTCTCCATCTTAGCCCCTTGAGTTGCTATAGTTTTCTCCACTAATTCCTTAAACCCGAAAAATCCATTAATTAATAAAGTCAAAATACCCACCGTTCATCCTTATTATTAAAGTTAATGTATAACCAAAGATTGCAAAGAAAAACTAACCTCAACGACCATGTTGAGAAGATATGAACTTCATTACCCTGAAAAAGAAAAAAAAAAAAGAATCTAAATTATTTTCATAGCTAGGGATGATAATCATTATTATTATAATTATTATTTTACTTTCGACCAGTATAATTAGAGCTTAAAAACTAATTTATTTTCTTGTATTTGGAGCCTTTTGTTGATCCCTTAATATCCATGCCACGGTTTTCTGCATGGTAATTTCTGCTGATCATGTAAAGTTACACCCCTACATTAAACAGAATACAAAAATTAATCCCAGAAGTTTCTATAATCCAAAAACCAAAAGAGAGATAGAGAGAAAATTGAATTCATCTATAAAAAAAGCAAAAATTTTTGCTTTTATGCAAAACAAGAACTCATTGAAACAGTTATCAACATCCTTAACATAATAGTTGGAATGATTGACTTGCGAAAATTAGAGAGAATCATGTAGGAGCAGCAAAACTGAAAATAAAACTGAATGTATTACTTCTCACATGGACAGTGCTATTTACACAGATTATATACAAGTTACAACCAACTAACAACAAAGAACTAAAGAGGTTGCTGCTACTGCTACCTAGCTTAAAGCTGCAAAAAAATAGTATGAAGTCTTCTATCTACACAATACTAGCTTGTACATGGCTTCGACAGAAGGAGAGTAATAATGTAGGTTGTCTCATGATGTGGTTGGGTGGTGGACCAGGTCATCAGGTGAGTGGAAATATTAGTGAAGAATCATTTACGCCACCGGCGGATATCGATGGTGGCATGTGGGGCCACGGCCCCCTAAATTAAAAAAAATAATAATTTATATTTTTCTAATTTAGCCCCACTCTTTTAATTTTTATTTTCTAGTCCCACCTAAGTTTCTCTTAAATTTTAATTTTCTATTGAATGAAATTTTTACTAGAAGAATAGGGAAAAAAAAAGAAAATATTACTATTTACTCCATGTGATTTGACATAAATATGAACACCTAATATTTTAATATTTAAGTTTCTATTAAATTTTAATTTTCTATTTCTATCCTTTTTGAATGAAATTTTTACTAGAAGAATAAAAAAAAAAAGAAAATATTACTATTTACTCTATGTGGTTTGACATAAATACGAGTACCTTTTGAAGTTTGAAAAATATACGATTTGCTTCTTTATTTTATTTCCGTTAAACTATATAATCTTTCTGTTAAATTTTAAGACATTTACCGTTAATAAGAAAAAATATTTTTTTTTTGTTTAGGGGGATACTAGTTCAATATGTCAAATTTTAGAAAAATTTTAGTACAATAAATCAAATTTACAAGAGGTATTAGTGTAATATATCGAACTTTTAGAGGGTAAATAGTATAGTTTTCAAACTTTAGAAGATACTAGTGTATTATGTCAAACCACATGAGGCAAATCGTATATTTTTCAAATCTCAAAAGATATTAATATATTATGTTAAACTATAAAAGATAAATAGTAATTTTTCAAAAAAAAAAAGTTAAATATCTTCTAAACATAATCTAAACCCAAATTCATGAAATATTTGTATGTTGAATAAATTTAATTTTAAATATTTGCCTTACACTTATAAATTTTCCCAATTTCTTGGTTGTATTCTTTTTTTTTTATTATTATATTAGAAGTCATAAACATTCTAACTCTTTGATTCCCATATTATGTACTTATCTAGATATATATCAGGTCATATATATTATGATCCCATAAGTTAATTTACACTTATGCAACTTAAAAAATTAAATAAATCATCATTTTTTAGGGTTGATTAATCGGTATGTACGGACATTTGAATGTTTAATGCAGTAATACCACTTTATCTTATATATAGTTTGTCCCCCTAAATCGAAATTATGGGTATGCCATTGGCCATGAAGGTGATCTTTTTTATGATTATTTATCATAAAACCAACAAAGTTTAAGTATTTATCCAATAAAATAATCCTGCAGTTAGCTAAGGGTCAAAATGTGATAAAAATGAAAAAAACATGGATCTAATTATACAAAATAAAAAGTGGAGGGTTTAATAGCCAAAAAAAAAAAAAAAAGCAATAGGTGAGGGGCTGTGGTAGCCTCCAGGACTTTTAGATAAATTTAAAGGTTATCCAAAAGGGAAATTCTAAAATAAATATTACAGAGCAATACGAGGAAGAGTAGCTCACCATTGTTCTTGTCACTTTATTTCCTTCATCACCTGACCTTTCATAACCATATCAGGCAAGATGCCCTTTTCCCTCCTTTCATCAAACACATGAAGTGCAACATAAAAATACTGGTGCCTTCCATACCCAGAAATAAGAACGACATATGTCACAGCGTCGGGCTTCACGTGATTTCTCTTCATTTCATGTATCAACAAAAGGGCCCTATCTATGCTCTTTAACTTGCAGAATCCATCAATTATACAGGTATAAGTAACAACATTAGGCGAGTGTCCCGACCTTAACATCATCTTGTACAATGCCTCGACCCTTTTCGTATCTCCAACTCTGCAAAACCCAGATATGATCTCAATCATCATCTTAAGTAATATGCCTTGCCCATTTGGCCCATTTGAAAAAATATGTTGACGAGAATGGTATATGTGATTGTGCTTGGTGACAGCCCAATTTTAGCATTCGTTTATACAATTTCAAGGCCTTTGATGGATTTGATTGTTTAGCGAATCCATCTATTAGGGTACTATAATGAACAACGCCAGGAAAAACATTGTTCTCGAGCATCATAGAAAGAACTTCACGTGCTTTTTCTGATTTTTGTTGCTTGCATAGCCACTTAAGGACTAAACTATATATGTAAGAGTTGGGGACAATGCCTAAGCTTTGCATCTTATTTATGAGTTCCCAAGCTTCCCTGTACTGTACCAATTTAAAATAGTCATCAATAAAAACTTCCAAGGCTTTGTCAAACAGCCCTCGCATGCAGAACCCTTGAATCAGCCTGTTAAAACTGGAAGTATTAGGAAAAGTATTATTCCTCGCCATCTTGTGTAACAGATCACTGGCAAATTCCATGTTAAATTGCATGGCAAACCCACTAATTAAGATGTTGTAAGAAGTCTCATCAAACTTGTATCCACTAGCTACGAGATTGTGATACATATTCAAACAAATGTCCATTCGTCCACTCTTACAAAGACGGCTTAAGAGTGAGCTATAGGTAACTAGAGATGGTTTTACATTATGAAGAACCATTTCTTCTACCAATTCAAGACCTATTTCTATATCTCCATTCTTCCAGGATGCATCAATCAGAATGCTTTAGCTATGAACATTTGCAGATATTCCATGGCTCCTCATATTTTCCAAAAGATCCATAGCAACATCTCTAGCACCTATTTGGCAAAGCCCATGAATGACAGAATTGTAACAATAACTGTTGAGAGGCCGGATTCTAGTTCTCAAATGCTGGATAAATCTCAGAGCCGACTCAATATGTCCAATTCTGCAAAGACCATGAATATATGCACCATAAGTTACAACCATTGGTCTTAGCCCATTTGTTCCAATTTCCTTCAGAAGCACAACATTTATATTCTGCCCAAGATGCCTCTTACTGTAAAAGTTCATCATAATTGCGTAGGTGTAAATATTAGGAGATGGCCTAGAATCCTTCAAATCCTCAAACAAACTTCTTACAAACTCTGATTGATTAGCTTCCACAAAACACTTGAGCAAAAAATTGAATGGAAAAATGTTCAGTTCAAAACCAAACTTTTTAGCCTGCACAAACATGTTGAATGCACTCTTAAGCATCTTATTATCTACAAGAACTTTTATAAGTGTATTGACTACAATACCTGATCCTCCCATATGCATGTTATGTGATGATTCCAACAAAGTTGACAACAACACATCCAAATTAGCTTCCTTGCGATAAGAAACGATCTGTCTAAGCAAGTCTTGCACTTCCATCTGCAAGCCCGCCAATGCGAACACATGAATAATGGTTTTAAAGGTAATGAACTGAGTGAGAAAATCCAAGGCAGTTAACTGCTTTAGAGAAGATTGTTTCCATTGTAAGTTCCCAACGCAATGTCTTAAATATGGTTACAACAAGCAGGCAAAAACCTGGCATTGATATAATAACAGGCTGTGTAGCTTTAGCAAAACTATTGTTGCAACTGATATGAATATAATCAACCACATGGTCCTCTAAGAGTAATGTAGAGAGAGCTGAATAGTGCATATTAAAAATGCAATTTTCACGCAAGATAACTATGCTTTCAAGTAAAGCTGATTTCAAAAGTTATGCTGTGGAATCAAAGCAAAACTGATTGATATGCTTCTGTGCCATAAACAGGTTGGATATGTCAAAAAAGTTCTGAAACAAAACCAAAAACCCAGAACCTCTCAAAGTTCATAATTTTGAAATAAAAATTCCAAATTAGTTAATTTTGCTTCAAAGAAAAAACAGGAAAAGATTTATGTTTTTTGGTCAATTGTACCTAAAACGATGGAGCTGAGCCAATCAATCACCTATCTTCAAGACTTGGGATTTAAAGACGATACCATAAAGAACAAAGGTGATGCATTCCTAACAACATAGTGATAAGAGATATGCTTCAAGCTCCTCTTTTCCTATCATGGCCATATCTAATCCTAATGGTAGATGAGAATACGATCAACAGATCTGGGGAAGTTATGGTGTCAGCTTTGTGTGAAAATGGTGGAAAGGGATGACGCGCGAGAGAAGTAGCGGTGGATCAGGGCAAGCATGATAGTCGGGCTCTGCTTGCAGGCGGCGGAGAGGGTAAGATAAGGAGCCCTTAAGTGCATTCCATCAGTTCCCTATTTAAACTCATCACCACAGGACATTTAATAATCTATATATCTTACCACATAAATTTTTTTTTTCTTCCTATTTCTATTTAAAAGACAAAAAAGTTTTAAATAATATTTTATTTATTTTTTTCATATTTTTTTCTTTTTTTTTAACTCTTGCTTTATTTTTTCTAAATAATTTTATTAATAAAAAATTAAAATTAAAAGTATATTAAAAAATATTATTAGAATGTATACAACAAATTAAAATAGAGAATAAATATTTTAATAGAAATAGAGAATATAATAGAGAATTGTTAGAATGCTCTAAGTTTATATTTGGATTGAGTGATTTTAAATAAAAAATTTTTGAATAATCTATTAATTGATATTAAATTCATCATTTAACTACTTCAAAAAAGTTAAAATCTATAGATTTTGACAAATTTCTTCTTTATCAAAATTTTTCATTTAGATTTTGATCGATTATAAATTAAAAATTTTTTTTAATAAATTAATAATATTCAAAAATTATTCTTAATTCTAAAAAATGCAAAACTCATTTTTTCAATTTCAACTAATTGTTTTAATTTATTATTATTATTATTAAAAAATATATTTAGCAATGTAATTAAGTATTACCGTGTATAATAACTTTATCTTGTTATTTTTTTTTTCAACTCTTAAACTGATCAATTTTATTTTTTAAATTTTTGAATATATAGTATATGCTTAATTAATAATAAAGTATCATTATTTAATAAAAGATAAAATTAAAAATTAATTGTTAAATTTATGAATTGTAGTTATTGAACAAAGTATAAATGTAAGTTTACAATCAATAAATTTTATAGTCATATTAAACAATCAAATTCTTATAAACCACATATTTAAAATCCATAGATTTTATAAAATTTCTAGATTTTAAGATTTTAAAATTCTTTCAACTCAATATTTCCCTTTTTTTTGTTCATTCCTCTCTTTCATTCTTTTTTTTTTTTTTATCTCGTAGCATTTCAATAATATTCCTTATTTTACTTTCTATTATATAATAAAAAATTGACTATCTATTTTAATTTGTCTTGAAAAATGTGTGTACTTCAACAATACTCTTCATCTCACTATTTATTTTTATTTTTTATTAATAAATCTATCTAAAAAATAAAAAGAAAGTAAGAGACAAAAAAAAAGAAACAAAGAAAAAAACATAATATATGAAAAAAGAAATAATAAAATATTATTTCGGACTTCATTCTGACTCTTAAATATGATGAGTGAAAATGTAAATTTTAGAAAGTGAGATAAATAATGAGAAAGATAGAGAAGCTGTTGAAAGACATAAAATTCTCTAAATATAGGTAGGAGGAAAATAGAAATATTGTTGGGAATATATTTATGGTCTTTTATGTCATCCAATAGTTTTTTTATCTTTTATCTTACCTGTTTGACTTTATAAAATTTACATTTTTTTCTCCTCATATTTAAGAACAACAAGAAAATTCTAAGTAATATTTTATTATTTTTTTCATCTCTTTTGTTTTTTTTATCTTTTATTCTCTCTTTTATTTTTTTAGATATTTATAATAATAACAAAAATTAAAATAGAGAATGAAATAAATAGTATTGATAGAGTGTTCACAAATTTGAAGTCAAACTACAATATGAATTAATTTTTTTATAATATAATAGAAAGTGAGATACGAGATAGTTTTATTAATAAAAAATTAAAAAACAAGTAAGATATATAAGATTATTAGAGTACACATAATTCTCAAGACAAATTAAAATAGAGAAAAAATTTTATAATATAATAAAAAGTAAAATGAATAACTGATTTTTTAAAAATTAATTGTACAAATAGTACTAAAATTTACTATTTAATTGTAATATGATATTAAAATTTTAATTTATTACAATTTAAAATTAAAATTTTTATAAATATTACAAATTAACACTCAAATTAAAATTTTAGTGAAATAAAATAATATATCAACGCACCACGTCAAGCGACTATCAGACATCAGGTAGTTAATACGCCACTATCAATTTTTTCTACTAAAACGTTGACTTATGATAAACAATTATAACATTGTTGTACCATTAGTAACAATAATATTTTTATATTTCTTGAGGACATAATTGTACATATAAAGCAAGAATATTTGAATAAAAGTTGAGGGTGTAATTGTAATTGAATAAAAATTAAAGTAGTTTCTTTTCAGACGGTGTCATGTGGATTGGTGTTTCTGGTTTGCGGTATAACATGTAACGGCGCCATTTTGATGGAGGGCGAGTTTAGGAAGTCCACGTTTATTCCTTTCCGGCTTTCCGTGCGAGGAATAATTTTTTTACTTCGCTTTGCAGCAACTATCGAGCGGTGATGACGATCTAAATCCGTCTTCTCAGGGCACAACTTTCAAGTGATCAACAAACAAAGAGCCGCTAATAATGTCCGGCAGCCTCATTTCCATGCCTCCGGCGGCGTTAAGGCTCAAGTGGGACGTGTTCTTGAGTTTCCGCGGCGAGGATACGCGGCACGGTATCATCACTCATCTCTATGATTCACTAACAAAGAAAGGCGTCAGGGTTTTTAAGGACGACGTTGGAATGAGTCAAGGGGACGCGATAGCTCCCACTCTGCTGGACGCCATTGAGGACTCGGCCGCCTCCATCATCATGGTTTCTCCGAGATATGCCGATTCCCATTGGTGCCTTGAGGAACTCTCCAGAATTTGTGAGCTGAAGAGGCTGATTCTCCCTATTTTCTACTATGTTGACCCTTCTCATTTTAGGAGGCAGAAGGGTCCTTTTGAATCTGATTTCAGGATTCATACGGAGAGTTTTGAGGAGCAGAGGGTGGCCAAATGGAGAGAAGCTATGCAGAAAGTTGGTGGGATTTCTGGTTTTGTCTTTTATGGCAGGTGATATGCTCAATTCTCTGCTGCAAGCTTTGGAATTTTGAGTTTTCTTATATACTATCTTTCATTTTATTAAGATTCTGTTTAATTTAATGCAGCAAAATGAGCAAAAGAAAAATAAAAATGGCAGTATCAAATATATTTAATTTTGTTTGTTAGTTCAAAATTTTGATAGATATATTTCGTTTATTGCAAATGAAAACATGTTGAGTATAAAAAATATAGATGCTGATAGAATTTTTCCATGTTCAAGTTAACCAAAATCTTGTAATAAAATGTGCTGCGTTGGATGTTCTTAATAGTTAATAGCATGTTGAATTTGACGGTGGCATATAGTGGGACAAGTTCTCGTTATAACTGCTGATTTGTACAACTGAGAGAATTTTAAATTGAAGTTGAGAATACCCATCTGGTTGTCCTCTCTATCCTTGCCATGCCGTCTGAACTTATAAAAAATATGGAGATTTGTCTCTGTCAGTTGACTTTTTACCTGCTAAGCAAGTTTTTCTTTTTTCCTTCAATATCATCTATTCTGATTTCTCTATATATGATCATTCATTCGGGATTATCTGCCAAGACAAATCAAATATTTAGTCCTTACTTTAGCAACTCAAATGATCTTGTCTTAATATGTTCACAAGTGATTCTAAATATCTAGGCTATTGAAAGTCCAAGTTTCATTTAAGGTATTAATATGATGCAGATTATCAGAATCTTCCTGTTTCCACCATTAAGTGTCAGATGTTGATTCTTGGACTTAATAGATTCCAAATTAAACTACTCTATGGCATATGTAATCCTAATATGTTCATTATTCTCTTTACTGACAGCAACGAAGAGCAGTTGATTCAGCGATTAGTCAAAAGGGTATTGACTGAGATGGGAAGGACAGTGGGTCTAGCTTCTTATACAGTTGGACTTGAGACTCGGACTGAAAAACTGATGAAGATGTTAAATATTAAATCCAATCGCATTCATGTTCTGGGGCTTTATGGAATAGGTGGAATTGGTAAAACAACTCTTGCAAAGGCCCTCTACAATAAGCTTATAAATCATTTTGATTACCGTTCTTTCATGTCAAATGTTAGAGAAGTTGCAGAAGAAGGTGGTTTGATATCACTTCAAAATAAACTTTTAGGTGATCTTTCCCAGAACAAGATGCCACCTGTATATGAGATTGGTGCTGGTATCACTTTGATCAAACAATTTCTTCATGAGAAACGAGTGCTAGTAGTTTTAGATGATGTAGATGATGTAAGCCAACTCAATGCTTTAGCAGGAAACAGAAATTGGTTTGGTGAAGGAAGTCAAATTATTATTACCACAAGAAACAAAATTGTTTTGGTTGAACATGTTGTGAATGAAACATATGAGGTCAGAGAGTTGCATAAATCCGAAGCTTTACAGCTTTTTTGCTATCACGCAATGAGAAGAGAAAAACCTCCAGATGACTATGTGAATTTGTCACATCAAATTCTGTCTCTTACTGGAGGACTGCCTTTATCAATAGAAGTGTTTGGTTCCTTTTTGTTACATAAAAGGGCCATAAAGGAATGGGAAGATGCCCTGAAAAGGTTACAACAGATTCGGCCACATGATCTTCAAGATGTGCTAAGAATAAGTTTTGATGGATTAGATGACGAAGAGAAATGTGTATTTCTTGACATTGCATGTTTGTTTGTTAAACTAAACATGACAAGGGAGGAGGCAGCTGATATATTGAAAGGCTGTGGTTTTAGGGCCGAGACAGCAATTAATGTCCTCGTAACAAAATCTCTCCTTAAGATCACAGAAAATTATACTTTGTGGATGCACGATCAGATTAGAGACATGGGAAGACAAATTGTTCTGCATGAAAACCTTGTTGATCCAGGTTCACGTAGCAGATTGTGGGATTATGATGACATCATGACACTTCTGAAGCATAAGAAGGTGAAAATCATGACAGGAAACGATGTTACTACTTTTATGTTCTTCCTACAGCATGAGCATCCTGTAGAGGTCCTAAGTTTGCTAAATAGTTCTTTCAATCTTTCCAAGTGATTTATATATTATAATTCTTAAAGGTAAATTACTAGGGCACCTCTGAGATTTGGTTGAATATACTAGTTAGTTTCTTTATTTTTGAAAATACATTATAAAGTCTCTCATGTTTGTTTTAATACACTAAAAAAACCCTCTATTAATCTTGCATGAAATATTTTGTTAATCAAATAGAATATTCTGTTAATCAACTAAAAAATACCAAATATACCCTTATTTATATTTTGATAAATTTGACATTTAGTTAACTTAAAAAATACATTTAAAAAAAGAATAACAAATTTCATATTTTTGTATCAAGTTGATGATAGTAAAAAAAATTTTATTATTTTTTTTTTATATTTTTTAAGACAAAAAGAGAGGGGCCAATTTGACATTTTATTTGTTTTTAATAGAAAAAATAAACGGAAAAGCTAGACAATGTATTAAACCAGTATTAAATCAAATCTGAGAGATTTCATAATGTATTTCCAAAAATGAAGGGATTAACTAGTGTATTCAACTAAACTTGAGGGTTGTCATAGTAATTTACTCTAATTCTATTGGGAAGGTAAGCATGCCTTTTAAGTATTCATTTTAACAATTGAGGAAGGAACTTAGTAGTGTTCATTCTAGCTTCCCTTGTTTCAGCAGGCAGTGTCCATGAAATTATGTCCAAAGATTTGCCTCTCTTTCTGAGTGAAGGGAAATATATGGAGGGTAGAGAAAAGCAATCATTCTGCCAGTGAAGTATAATTCATAACAATATTTTAACCATGTCCATCATTATTGCTACTAACCTGAATAAAGCTTTAGACTACATGCTGGGTGGAGAAAGGCATTTGTGGTGGCTGATGTGTGCTTTCAGATGTGTGAAGGGATGCACCAGAAAAAACTTTTGTATCATGCTTTTGCTTTTTATTGGTCGATGCTACCTTTTCTTGTAATCCGGAACGTTATTTTGCTAATGCTAATTCTTTGTGTAGCTTTTAGTCTGTTCTACTGTTACTCATAATTTTCTAATATGACTAAACAGGGAACAAGATATGTACAAGGGATCATCCTTGACAGAAAGAAGAACTTTGTAGAGGATACAAGTGTTGATGAAACTTTTTGTTACAGCTTCCTAACTGCACCAAGTCTGACATCTGCATTTGCAGAACTGAAAGAAAAATGGATGCATTTTCTTTGTCTTCCACGAGGAATGAAGAAGAAGGGCGAGGAGATACTTAATACCAGTTCTTTTGAACCAATGGTAAATCTAAGATTGCTAGAAATCAATCATGTGAAATTAGCAGGGAAGTTCAAAGTTTTTCCTGCAGAGCTGAGGTGGCTTCAGTGGAAGCACTGTCCCCTGAGAAATCTTCCTTCTGACTACTATCCTTCACAACTTGCTGTCCTTGATCTATCAGAGAGTGGAATTCGACGAGTATGGAGTTGGGGAAGCAATAAGGTGTGCCTTATAAGGACAAATAATAGTGTGTATGCTAAGAGTGCAGTTTATTTCATGCTCAAGTAGACATTTCATGAAATATTGATCCTTTTTCTGTGCTATTCCAAGATACTTGAAGTAAATATTCTGAAGAAAAATGCAACACATAAATAGTTCTTTTCTTTTTTTGTGCTGCAGGTGGCAGAGAAGTTGATGGTTTTGAATCTTCGTCACTGCTATAATCTAGCATCTATTCCTGATTTATCTGGGTATAAAACCTTAGAAAAGCTGGATCTTGAGCATTGCACTCAACTGACTAGTATTCACAAATCTTTGGGGAATTTGACAACTTTACTTCACTTGAACTTGAAAGGATGCTCGAACCTTGTTGAATTTCCAAGTGAAGTCTCGGGGCTAAAGTGTCTTCAAAAACTTTTTCTCTCTGACTGCTCAAACTTGAAGGAATTGCCTCAGGATATAGGTAGCATGAATTCCCTGAAAGAACTTATTGTTGATAGAACAGCTATATCAAAGCTACCCAATTCCATTTACCGCCTAACTAAACTTGAGAAGCTTAGTCTGAATGGTTGTCAATCCATGAAACAGCTGCCAAACTGCCTAGGTAATCTGAGTTCTCTGAAACAACTGTCTCTCGATCAAACTGCATTAGAACAACTGCCTGATTCTGTTGGATCTTTGACAAACCTTGAGGAACTGAGTTTGAGGTGGTGTGAATCATTTACAACAGTTCCTGAATCTGTTGGCAACCTCCAGTCCTTGATCGAATTTTTTTTTAATGGCTCTGCAATCAAAGAATTACCCAATGCAATTGGTTCATTGTCCTACCTGAAGCATTTATCAGCTGGAGGGTGCCGGTCTCTAACCAAATTGCCTAATTCGGTTGGAGGATTATCTTCTATCAGTGAACTTCGAATAGATGGGACAAAAATTACTTGTCTGCCAGATGAGATTGGTGCTTTGAAAATGATCGAGAAGCTTGATATGCAAAATTGTGAATTGATTACAACTTTACCAGAAGCAATTGGAAGCATGTCGTCTCTCACCACATTAAACTTGTTTCGTGCTAATATTATTGAGCTGCCCGAATCAATTGGGATGTTGGAAAATCTCATAGTGCTGAATCTGAATGAATGTAAAAATCTTCAGAAACTTCCAGCATCACTAGGAAATTTGAAGTCTTTGCACCGCTTGCTGATGGAGAAAACTGCTGTAACTCAACTGCCTGACAGTTTTGGGATGCTTTCTGGTTTAATGATATTACAAATGAGAAAGAAACCAGTTAAATCTCTCTGCGAGCGTAACTTAGTCACACTCCCAGCTTCCTTTCAAAATCTCTCCATGCTAAAAGAACTGGATGCTCGCGCTTGGAGAATATCAGGTAATATTCCTGATAGTTTCGAGAAGTTGTTGATGTTAGAGATGTTGGATCTAGGATATAACAACTTTTGCAGACTTCCTTCTAGCTTGAGGGGCCTTTCTTTTCTCAAACAGCTTTTCTTGCCCCACTGTGAAGAACTCAAGTCTCTCCCTCCACTGCCTTCAAGTTTGGAGGAGGTGGATATTTCCAACTGTTTTGCATTGGAAACTATATCTGATATTTCTGAATTGGAGTGTTTAAATCAGCTCAACCTTACAAATTGTGAGAAAGTGCTGGATATTCCAGGCCTTGAATGCTTAAAGTCACTGACCAGGTTATACATGAGCGGATGTAGAGCATGTTCCACGTCAGTAAAGCAAAAATTATCGAAGGTTTCATTCTCTATCTGCATATATTTATTCACTTACTATGCATGTGTCTGTGTTCAGTGAAAACTGAGAATATTGAGTTAGTTTGTATAATTTTCATCACAGGTTTTTCTGAGGAATATACGGAATTTAAGCATGCCTGGAAGCAAAATCCCAAACTGGTTTTCTCAACAAACCGTCAGCTATTCAGAGCAAGAAAACCGCGAAATTAAAGCAGTTATTATTGTTGCTGTTGTCTCAATTGATCATCAGATACCAGATGACTTGAGAGATGAGATCCCAGTTGTACCCGCCGTTCAAGCAAAGATGTTTAAACTAAATGAAGCGCTATGCAACAACCAATTGAACTTGCTGGGGGTGCCAAGAACTGATGAAGATCAAATGCACTTGTGTCGGTATCCTGATTGCCATCCCTTGGTTGCTAGATTGAGAGATGGTTACAAGTTAGAGGTGACTGCTCTAGATCCACCAGTGATTAAAGGGGTTCAAGTTAAGAAGTGTGGAATCCATCTGGTTTTCGAAAATGATGATGACTATGATGGAAATGAAGAATCACTGGATGAAAGCCAACGATCCATATCTGCAAAGTTAGTCAAGTTCTTCAATTCAATTGAAGATGATGATCAGGCCTGTTGAAGTTGAAACTATTATGAAGAAAATAATACAACTTTACATCCAATTATTGCATTTATCTTCTCCTGTTTTCATTGTAAAGACATGCATAGTTTTCATTTGAAACTAGCTTTTATTATAAAAATTAATAATATTTTATAAATAAATCAATACCTCATTTTTTTATATTAAAAATGTGTAATGGAAAATGCGGCAGTAGCATTTCTCTCTATAAAATTATCCTTACATGAACAATAGAAATTTGTCCAATAAAACATGGGAACATATCAATCCAACGAAGTGGCAAATTCTTGGAGGGTAAATATTTACAAAAAACTCATTGGTTCAAAGATTTTTTTCAAAAATATGATCTACAGTTTTTATAAAAAATAACAAAAATCAAAGTTTACCTAAAATTTACTGTAAAATTAATAAAAAATTGAAGTTACAAAAATTTTATCAAAGATTTATTTAAAGTTTACTCAAGTTATACTCAGAATTTACCCAATATTTATCATAAAATTAATGAAAGTTGAAATTACACAATGTTTACTCAAAATTTACTAAGGTTTATCCAATAATTACTCAAGATTTATCCAAAATTTACTACAAAATTAATGAAAATTGAATTTATAAAAGATTTATCAAATATTTACTCAAGTTATACCAAATGTTTATAAAAAAATTAATAAAAATTAAAATTACACAAGATTTACTTAACATTTACCAAAATTTATCTAAAAATTATCCAAAATTTATCCAAAATTAATAAAAATTGAAATTACAAAAAATTTATCTAAGATTTATATCAAAATTTATCCGAAATTTACCACAAAATTAATAAAAATTAAAGTTACATATTAAGATTTATATCAAGATTTACCCGATATTTATTACAAAATTAATGAAAATTGAAGTTATATAATATTTACTCAATATTTACTCAAATGTTTACCTAAAGTTTATCCTACATTCCCACTCAATCTCTCAACTAAAAATTATTAAAAATATATCTAAAGTTTACCAAAATAAATAAACTTAATTAAGTTAATTAAATATAAATTTATACTTTTTTTAATTAAAATTTGTCCAAAAGTTTATTTTAGTAATTAAATTAATTAAATATAAGATTATATATATATATTTATTAATTAAACAATGATTAAAAATAAATAAATTCATACATAAAAACAAATGGTAGCCATGCAAGTTAATAAAATTCTTAATCAATATTTAAAATGTAAAAAATAGTCATTTTCTTTTTCAATTAAATGAAAAAATATGATAATACACAGTAAAAACTTATATTTAAAAAAAATGCAAAAATCAGTAAAATTGAAATTAATAAAAACACAGAAAAACCACTGCTAAAATTGAAAAAAACTTTGAAAAAGTGACTTCTCGTGCAAATTCCTCCAAATTCTTCCATTACAAGTAGTGATTATCAAAGAAACTCGTTTTTAGTGTAATTCAGTTAGAACACCAAATCAACTAGCACTACCAAATTCGCATTTTAGCTTAAATTATGACAATTAGCTGTACATGAGTACTTGTAACTACCTAAAGATTGGTGAAAATTCCTTCTGAAAAGCATACGAAGGAAAACAAAAATTGAATAGAGAATAGATTACAAAGCCAAATGAAACTAGGCACACCTAATGTACAAATTTTTCTAAGATTGACCACTGATAGTGGGACCAAAAAAAAAAAACTTTGAACAGTTATATTTGTCCAACTTAATGCTTTCTAGGAGGCTTCGGCTGTGACCTCACGCTGGCTCTCCGTGCAACATCCCATGCCTTTTGTGGGGCATATATGCCCAGCTGTGCAGCGAAAAATGACTCGTACCCAGGCGAATCAAAAGCAAAGCCAGTATGTCTAGATATGGCTCGTGGGAGCTGTGCTATGGCATAGCTCCTTTCCTCTTGCGGAGTAAGATGGTTCTCTATCTGCAGAAATCCCGCCCAACTGTTGTCATCAGGCTCGTACCTGTGAAT
Source organism: Balakata baccata (assembly GCA_949630135.1). NCBI lineage: Eukaryota > Viridiplantae > Streptophyta > Magnoliopsida > Malpighiales > Euphorbiaceae > Balakata > Balakata baccata. The sequence continues at coordinate 6,192 of CATIWF010036818.1, read as the reverse complement.
TTCCTGAACAATCTGATAATCATAGGGGAAGAACCATCTTTGAACCCTGTGGCCAGGTCCAACACAAAAGTTGTGTCAGAAAAATTGAGCAAATAGATCCATTTGCAAAAGAATAGTCACAAACATGAGAAGAGCATCTCTATCATCTACTAGCTAATTGATATTAGCATAAAAGCTGATGCCGCAGCATGAGATATGCAGCACCCTTCATATTAGACAATATTAGTCAGCTCCTCTTCCCTGACGAAAAACTAGACCTGTTCATAGGTTTGCTACCTGCTCAGCCAGCCCGCCCGCTATTTCTTTCATGCATGGGCAGAGGTTTTTCGCCTTTAACCACAGCCTGACCTGCAACAAGGCCTGCTTATCTGTGGGCAAGCTTATATATGATGCATAAAGCCTGAGCTCAGCCCAGCCAGCAGACTAACATATATATATATGTGTGTGTGTGTGTGAATTTGTGATTTTGTCCATTCAAGCCCACACCCAGCCCTCCTAAACCCATAGCGGGCTTGGACAATATAAATAGACACGGCCACCATTGCCTACCCTTAATTTAACATGGTAATTTGCATTTGGTGATGATAAGATGGTTCCGTAGCGAGGCAGTTTGCTCATAAAATTTGAATCATTAACCTACAACCATGCGAGCCTAGCAACTCCAGTTATTATACATAATAGACAAGCACGACTCCAAATGCAGGTAGGGGGGAAAGAGGCAATCTAGAAAGTCTTTCTGTTGAACCTTACCCTTGGTAAATGAAGTCTCCAAGAAGTGCAACGAAGGGTACCAAAATTAGTGCCAGGTAGAAATAAAATGTACCCATTAAGACATATATGACGAAAAAGACATTCTCCTGCAGTGAAAATTATCAAAAGCAAGTTAGTGGGCAGACATATAATATAAGAAAAGAAAACAGAGAAAGATAGAGATCAGGAAATGACTTACCCTAAAAATTGAATATACAAAAATGAAAATAAACCACGCTAAGATACTTCCTCCGACACTAATATAATGCCATCTTGTAATTGAATTACAGATCATAAAAAGCTGCAAGTTGACAGTGACAACAACACAAGTGAAGGCCATTGTGCTGACATCCCAGAGGCCAAATATCCTGCCTGATGAATTTTTACCATCAGTGCTCGAAATAATCACAAAGTAATAGAAAATTAGAGACTGGTACACAGAAAAGCAAGCCCATGTCACTACAACCCTCCACTTGAAAAAGACATTTCTTATTCCCTCTTTGTACAGTTCAGGGTACTTCTTTGAAAGGGATGCACTGACATCCTGGCAAAGGATAGCACAATATTCTGCTTAGAAAGTGCAACAAATTAAATATTCAGATATGTCCCCAAAAGCCTGGTCAAGTAATTTTGGAAGGGATGAAGCACCTTATCAAAAAGCCCAACAATGATCACTGGCAGTGCCGTAAATATGACATTATACAGTGATTGGAACCAATCATCATAGAATCTTTGACCCGAAAAGCCAGTATGAAAGGTAAACCAAAATTGAGTCAATGTAAATGTAAGATTCTTGTAAAAGAAATATGTGATGACCTGCAATAAAGTTTTTGTCATGAATGTTCTCACCCAAATGAATACTCAAAATCGAAATGTTCAAACTTGCACAAAATTCAAACCTTGCATATCCTAAGATATGACCACCGCCCATGCACAAGAAGTAAATCTGCAAGATAGCGAAACTGGGCAATCGCAAAATCACTAGCCATGACTGCTTGCATCCCCTCTAACCCACTTATTCCAACACCAATATGGGCAGCTTGAATCATGCTCACATCATTGGCACCATCCCCAATGCTAAGGGTTATTTTACGTGCCCCTTTCTTGACCAGACTAGTAACCTGCAAAGGAATTCAATTTCAATTGTTAAATCTAGCTCTCCTAGATTCTTTGTATGTGAAGAAACAAGAAATCAAGGAATGGCATTGGTCTGCAACTGAAGAATAAAGAATCTTAACAGTATTTAGAAGCTAAAATATTGATATCATGATGCCAACTTTGGTTTGCCATCAGAGAATGGGCATTTCCAGATAGCACCTTGTTTCATAGTATTAAATACATCGTAGAATTACTGTTACCAGGGTATAAGAAAACACAGGGAAATAGAGGAGACCAAAGTCAAACACAAGGAAGTGTTCTTCTCTACCATCCCAAATACAGCTTTTAGCCAGTATTGGCTTGATAACCTTTTTTGCCCCCAAAGAAATTTCTCTGAGATAAGTCATTAAGAGGCACAAACAGAGTGCAACACTTGGACTAAATACTGAGAAAATCACATGCAACATCAAGATTCTGCAAAATAGAGAACAACATAAACATTGAAAATGTATTGCCCCTTGTACCCAACCAAAAAGAAAAAAGGCTACTAATCCATCACCATAAGTACACTCAAATCTTTAAATCATACTAGTCCTAATCCCAATTGAGTCAGGTTATTAATCTGGATCTTTTTCCTCTTTAGCCTTTTTTATAAGAATAGAAATTTTATTTTCCTCAAGAGCCTATTCCTTCCAAAATATCTAAGAATTATGACAGACCAATGAAATGATTCTACTCTTTATCTCTTTAAAATATAAAGAACTTCTGTTCCACTTAATGAGTATAGAAATTCCAGATGGCTAACACATAACTGTGTGTCGTGTTCACTTTCAACATTTTCAATGATCAAATAAATAAATCTTCCATGAAAAAAGCTTCACCTGTGCTTTCTGTAATGGAGAAACCCTGCAGCATACGACTGAACTACAATTCAAGCTCAAATTCAGCAACATTACTCTTAAATTTGGGTCCAGTGCATACATCAAACACTTCCCATCTATAACAAGTGCTAATTGTGGTCCAGATACAGTGTTCAAAGAGTGTTGTGCTTCCTCCAGGCACTTTTTAAGCTCTTTTTTCACCTCTTCCTTAGTAAAGCGGGCAATTTCTACTTGGTCACCCTGACAATAGAATTTCAATTAATTTTATAGATAGAAAAAGAATTTGGTAGACTCTAAATTACATGCATCTAATAATAAGCAGGCCAAGACTGCCACTTACCCTGTTTTCAACTTCTCTGATTGCATCAGTTTCTGAACTGATAATAAATTGTTTCATCTCATTGTTAATTAAGTTACAAGCTGCAGCAAATAATGGCCAAAAATAAAATTCAAGACATTGAAGATGTAAATGAAAGAATAACACAGCACAAATCACAAGACAATAAGAGAGGGCAGCACTACCAGGTTACAAAAATCAGTAACTCACCATAAGCTATATTAATTGCTGTTTCCATCTTGTCTCCTGTTAGCACCCATATCTTAATTCCAGCTCTAGAAAGAGTCTCAATACAATTTGGAACACCTTCTTGAAGTTTGTCTTCTATAGCAGTGCACCCAATCAAAATAAGTTCCTTTTCAATTAGTTCTGCCACCTGCACAGGATTCAAAATTTGCATGAGATGATGACTTTAACTGCATCCAAAAAATAGCAAAACCGAAATTAAATGTTCTATAAGTTCAGAAAAAGGACAAGATAGCAAAAGTGATTTGATTCATGGATTCAAGCATTAAGCAACCCTCTTGCAACAGTTTGTAATGACAATTTCTAAAACTTCCCATTTCTAAGCCGCTCTTAACATCTATAGATAACTACTTGAAGTTATTTTACAAGAATATAATCATAGAATTAACCAACTGCACCAGTGAAAGATGACATCCTAGAATAAACTTAACCAAAACAATAACAAAAATGATAAATAAATAGACCAATAGAAAGAAAAAAAGTGAAATGTTTTAGCAAATTCTCAATTTAATCCAACCAATTCAGCTTTGACAATTATATCTTAATCACTCCAATTAGTTGCAATTTTATTCAAAACTTCAAATTTGAATGATAAAACAAAAATTTTTGATTGCTTATTTGAAAAGAAAACCTTACTTTCAAAGCCAATCTTGCTTGTAAAACTCTCAAAAAAAAATCCCACTTGAATCTCTAAAAGTTAATTGAGTCAAAATGCTTTCCCCCAGATACTGACTAAGAAAGATAAAAATTGGGAAGAGAGTAGAGGACAAGGGAGGAAGGAGGGGAGGGGAAAAAGGAAAAATAAAATAAAAATAATTTGTTTACTCTAAGAAGCAACAAAACATTAATTATTTCATTATAATTTTAACAGTTGGATAAAATTGCAAGCAATAGGAACAATTTGGATAATTAGCCAAAACTAAAAACAATTCAATTAAAATGCAAATTCACAAAAAAGGTTTGGCTTTCTTGTCTAATAAGCCTATAAAAATCAGTAAATATGAGATCAAAAGAACTCACACGAAAGATTATGAATAAGCTGCTAATAGACAAAGTAAACAAACAGCAAATGAAAAATATGTTACAAAACTAGAAATCCTTCATAAAGAAAATGTTTCTACAGAAGGGCATTACAATAAATATTCTGAAGGTGCAATCAGACAAAATCTGGCATTTATGTTTAGATAAACCATAAAACTTTTATTTGTCCAAGTTAGACGACAACTAATGTTTGTCCAAATAAGCCATTTTTTTACAATGTTATTCATGTCTAAATCACGAATTTTTGCATGCAAAAGATGATATTAGCTTGCACCACTGCATGATTTAAGGCATTTATGTTCAGATAAACCATAAAACTTTAATTTGTCCAAGTTAGATGACAACTAATGTTTGTCCAAATAAGCCATTTTTTTACAATGTTATTCATGTCTAAATCACAAATTTTTGCATGCAAAAGATGATATTAGCTTGCACCACTGCATGATTTAAGGTTATTGATCAAATCAAACCATCAAATTCTCAAAAAATGAGTTCATATACACCAAAAATAAGAGTTGAAGAACAATTTTGGACGAATTAGAATTTTATGGCTTATTTGAACATTTGAATATATAGTGGCAAATTTGTATGGTGTTCTATAAATGTTTAGTTTAAATCCTTTTATAAACACTCTTTAAGATTTTCCAAATCAATGCAGGTTTAAAAGACAATTGTTCCTAGCATCTTTAGCAAAACAAGAAAAGCCCAACAATTTGTATAATCTCACAAGTTAATGCACACCTCATCTAACTTCTTTTCACGATCTCTGAGAGAAGATTTAGCTTGGATAAACTTCTCATTCCAGCTTTCATATATTTCAGGACTTAAATCTCTATAAGCTAGGCAGAGGGTGCGTAACCCAGCAGATCCAAATTGTTCCAAATGTTCTCTGGTTAATTTCTTTATGCCATCATTTCCATCAGCCAGTCTTTCACAAATTACAGAATCGGCACCCTGTAAAAACAAGTATCTGACCAGGTATCACTTCCCATTCCAAGTTCCACAGCAATTATCAACTTCTACAAGAAACCTTGAGAACATAGTACCTTGCAGTATAACACAAGTCTGCCATCAGGATATCGGCAAACAACAGACTGGCGTTTCCTTGTGCTATGGAAGCAGTAATATTACAATCGATATTAGTGCTATAAACTATGTACTTGTAAATTAAATATGGAGTAAGAAGGAGAGTCAACCTGTTGAACTCAAGAACATTCAGAATTTCATAAGGCACATCCTGCATTTTACCCATCTTCTCCACATGAGATTCACGAACATATATCATTGTAGGTGTGCGCCTTCACACAAAAATTTGTATCAAATAAACCACAATTTGTGCCTCCATGAAATTATTTTCCTGATAGCTATCCACATGACAAACAAGTTAATAATAACTACAAGACACAATGAGGCCTAGAACAGTATTGCAGCTATAAACCTGTAGAAGAAAAAACCAAAATTCTTTGCTGCAGTAACCAAAGCAGCCTCATCTGGAGATGCAGCCTGATAAGTGATTTTCTCTGGGGATTCCTCACCTTCAGGAAGTACCGTATGACAAATAGCAAGGCATCTGAAAAATTCCTACACAAGGAAAAAAAACTGTATCTAGAAATGCCACAATTGATTGATAAGGTTCATATACAAAATTTCAAACAAAAAATGAGAATAGAAAACTTTCTCTTCTCATTTTCTTTTTCCTAGTGTTGTGAGATATTGGAAGATATTTGAATAATATTCTTAATTAGTATGATTTAGGTAATTAGGGATAGGTAGAGATTTATTTCCTAGTTAGTATTGTTTCCTATTCTTTATATATTTGTTTCCTATTTTATATTCATA
>CATIWF010036803.1:0-15392 GCA_949630135.1 Balakata baccata | reverse complement strand
TATCATGGACTTTCATTAATCAGTTTAAGATCTATATCAATTCATATGCAAATGAATACTAATATAATGAAAGAATGCCTTTATGAATGTGTACACTAAGTGCTTAAGGCGATTGCCTTTTGGGCACATCTCTAACACTCAAAGCATACTTGAGCCCACAATCATGTAATCATGTAGTGTAACATCATATACAAACATATGGTAATGATGGCATGTTTAGAACATGTTTACACATCATTAGAAAATGTTCTTTTTTGCTGTAAATAGTGTCTTTATGGCTATGACATATTGGCCTGGGCGTGAAGCACACCAGATCATCCTTCATGGTTATGACAATTTCAGCTTGGCTGTAACACTCGTTGTAAAAAGGGCTATACACTTAACCGTAACCAAATTTTACCTAAAATCAAAGCTCTACACCTTCTTTTTAAGGCATATAACACCCACATATACATAATCAATCCAACCATACTCAAAATTCACAACCATACCCAACGAGCCAAATAAACATATACAACTTGCACTTAATGCACAACCAACACATTTATGCCTATTTAATGATTTATACATGCCAACATAGTCAAATTATCTATCTTAGCCTTTATTCATGCCAAATCACGTTTTCATGACTTATTAAATTGCATAACTTATCCCACAAATATGCTCAAATCATGCCATGTCACTCAAAAATGTCAATTATGCACATAACTCAAACAATCAAAACACAACATGTTAAGGCGAACTAAAATGCATATATGTACAAACTTCAAAAGAATTTCACGAAAAACCAAGCTAAGGAGCCTATCTACCCTCCTTGTTGGTTACCTTCCTCTTCCATTTGTTTTCCTATAACAAACATAATCATATATCAAATCTAAGTCTATGGTGACATAGCAAAACATAAATCTAACCCCATAATACCCAAAATAAGGCTATTATGCATCCCACAACTTCAAAGGACACTAATCTCATCTATAAGAGATCTTAACACCTTTCTTCTCAGTAAACACCAAATCTATAGTTCTTTATCCAATCACCATAATCTCACCAAATAACTTCATAATCATGGTAAAAAGATGGAGATATCATGTTTGCTTACCTCTTAAAGGCAGAAAACACCTCAGATCATTAAAGAAATCGAGGTTCCTCCTTGCTCCTACTTTCTCTCTCCTCTAACTCTTCTCTATATTAGCAAATCCTTCAAACTTTACCAAAATCTTGGTTTTACTCTTGGTTTTGGTGTTTAATAAAACTCATGAGGAAATACCCAAATCTTGTTTCTAGGTGCGAAGGGACATATCTTGGGGTTTGAGATGTGATATGATGGTGTATAATGATGAATAAACAATACAAAAAGCTTTTATATCAGAGGCTTCATGGGCGTGAAGATCTTGTGTCATGGGCATGACATGTGCACTGTAGCAACCACCTCAAAAAGTCAATGTTTATCCTCTAAGCTGACCTTTACGGCCATGACCATACTTTGTCATAGGTGTGACATATGAAAATTTCTCTTTTTTTTATCTTTTTGATCCCCCATTCCAATTAAAGCCAAATTTAGGCAATATACACTTCACATACATCATATACCCTTTCATATGCTTACCATATGTCATATAGTCATGTGTTTCAACTAGACCCTAATTAACGAGTGTTACAAATTTACCCTTTAATAATTCATGAAGCTATACTAGGGTTAAATATATATGAATTCAAGTACTCAAATAAATGCCTCACTATCTATCATTCTTAGATTAATTTTAAAAGCCAAGGTAAAATCAAATATCTAATGAATATGCTTATTGAGATCAAACACTATCTATCATTCCTATCTATCCTTTGCATAAAGGAAACTCTACTCACTAGATGAAAAGTCAAGCTGTCCAAATTTACACCATCAACACAAATACTCATTCTTAATCTATTATATAGAAAATTATTTTTTATTTAATAAATAAATACATAATTAATATGATTTTGGTAGGTACTTAACCTAAAATCAAGATAGTTATTTATTGTTATTTTCTATTCTATATGCACATATTAATCTCTTGTTCATACATTTTTTTTCCTACTAAAAAGCAACTCCACTAACCAAAATAATATTATCCCCTAGCAAAACAATCAATCCATTCAAAACAATACCAAGGAGAGGAATTGAGTAGTTTACTTTATGGATAGGCCTTAATAGAAAAGTTAAAGCCCTTAGCTTGGTGGCTCACTAGTGGAAATGCAAATGAGAAAGAAATGGAAAAGATAAATTGATGAGTATCATCTCTAGTGATTTTTAAATGGTTTTCCTCATTCTTCATGAAATAGAAACATAAAAACTACTCTTCTAAAACTATCTGAACATAAAATTGAGATCTAAAGAAAGACTAGGAATGGCAACGGGGCGGCATTAGGGAGGAGTTCTCCATCCTCATCCCTGACCCATGGGGATAGGGATCTTTGATCTCAACCCGATCCTCGATTTTATTAAATTTTTTTATTTTATTTTCACATTAAAAATATTTATTTTATTTTAATTAATTAGTTAATTATATACTATTTTAAATAAAAAATATTTTTACTTTAAATAAATATCATATTTTTATTCTATTATTTTTTAAAATTACTAATTATATTAAAATATAAATAATTAATATATATAAATATAAAAATAAATATATAATTTATTGGGGCAGGGATCGGGGCAAAGTACGTATATACTGTCCTCGGCACACAAAAAATTTGGAGTCAAGGTTGGGCATACAAATAACAAGAAAATCCACCCCATTTACGCTAGGGTCAGGGCAGAGCACCACTGATGCAAGTCCAATTGTCATCTCTAAGGAAGAGATTTAAAGCAGGTATAAAGAATAGAGGAGAAGATAAGAGGACAGAGGATGTATATTAGGTTGTTACCTCTTAACTCAAGTATTTGGACAATAGTGGTTAGTGTTGATGGCTAATTGTTGGAAAAAAGAAGAGGACAAGATGTGTAACACCCTCCCATATAATAGACTAACCACCACTATACAAGAGTGTGCTATACAACTGTGACTTAATAAACCCTTTAAAACCGTGTCTGAATTAAAAAAAAAAACTTTCATATAATAAGCTGTTCTGAACTTCCTTATCATGCAACATAATAAATCATATTGGTTATCCTACTTAAATCCATCATACTGTAATCATAATCATGATTAAAACTGTCCTAGGGCTAAACACGTCCAAAATAAATCCTTATTACATTAAGAAAATGGAAAGGAAATTAAAACCATAAAATCCTTTATTACATTATCCAAAACTACCCAAATATGAGTAAAGAATAAATAATAGAAAATAATGCATGAAGTCCAACCCAAAGGTCATGATGAATCTACTCTAACAAGTCCTCGTGCTCTTCAAGTAACGACCTCCTCTACAGCTCCAAAATTTGCGTAGCTTAGTGGTACATATATGCATAATAATTCTATCATACAAATCATGGCATCATTAACATATAATGACTTGCAATTGATCATGTTCTTATTATAGCATTCAATTCCATCAATTCTTGTGTATATATCACATATCAAGTGTTTACATTCTTACATAACCATACTTGGTAGCAGAAGCCATCTGCATCTTATTAAACCATAAGACATCAATCATTTTAAATAACTATGTCATCATGTATGTCAACTATGATTCATAGATCATAATATCTTTTATTTAATCGCCCAATACTCTATACTTTGACTATTTGGATACGGGTCATGAATATGAGTGCTCCCTTAGAGCTTGAGCCACCCTATCCATTAACTGAGCTCAAATGAGCTAATAAGTCAAGTGTGCTCTCCTGAGCTTGGGCCAACTTGACAAAGAGATAATTGTTGCTAGCAAAAGGGATAATGGCACTCTCATGAGCTTTGGCCAACTTGCCCATGGGTCAAGAGTGCTCTTATAGGCTTGGGCCTCCTTGCCCATAAAATAATAACTTGAAACAATCCCTACAATACCGTAAACAACCTTGAATGACATGCCATCTATCCTACAGCTAGTCTAGTACGAGTATCTGGGCATTTAGAGTATATATCTATTTAACTGTCCTAGATAACATTCATAACTTTCTATTCTCATAGCATATTCCATATGCATACAAAATATAACTTGGTATGATTCCCATACCTTCTTTCTTACATAGGTTCTCCCATGTCCATAACAATCAAATATCATGAGTATTACATGTTAGATGTGCTTATTCAGCATTATAAGAAGTGTTTGCATACATGGCATGGCATATGGAAGCATTTTAAAAAATATTTCAGTATGTTACTGTAGTCATAGGCGTGACACTTAGTAGTTATGGTCGTGATTGCTTTTTTTATGGTGACTCCGATTGTGATCCTAGTGGTGAATGCTTCTGTTCCATTATGGAACATGAGTCATGGGCATGACTGCTATAATCATGGGTGTGACTCTATGTTTTCAAGTTATAATCATCTTTAAACATCATATATTCATCCCATAATCACATGCAAGGGTTCTATGTTGGTCTAGGTGCCACCCTACCTAACAGCATACATAATTAACATGCTACAACATGCTTATAACATACCAATCCTTGTAAACATGGCATTTTACATCTTGAATTCATAAAACCATACATAAACATCACAATTTCTATATTTTCATATTTCACCATGTCAAGGTCATAATTGGCCGTTTGTACTATAATTGACATACTTTCAAGATAACATGAATTTCTATAGTCTCATCAAATGCCAAACAATTTTATTAATACAACATATTTTGTAAATTCTTCATATACCATTAACTATGCCATTTTTGCCAACTCTAACAATCCATTATCCATATTTATCATGTACAAGTCATGATATCATCACTACTTAAATCTCATTCCATCATTCAATTACATGCCAACATATACATTATTCTTCTCTTGTGTCAAAAGCAAGATTGATTATACAAACCTTTACCGTTAACTATTTTAGATTTCTTAACATATTGACATGCTTAATTACATTAGCAATTTCATTAACTAATTAAATCACAAGCCTTATTATAATGTAAATTGGTTTCCTTTCACATGTTTAAACATACTAAATCATGCTAGAAAAGTCTCATAATCATTCATATATCATCAATTCATCATTCAACGTGCAATTAAGGGTGAATCACTATGTGCATATGTACAGACCTGAAAATGGAGCTGTAAAACCTTCATTGGCGCTCTCTCATGCATTGGTGGCATCACTACCATTGCCTTCCTCACCTAACACGAATTTTATTACAAAATACAACATTAAATTGTGTCTAATTGAAGTTCTATAAAGAATAAAGCAAAACCCCCAAATATGTGATTTCTGAAACCCTAGTTGGAGACCCCTAATCTATGTTTTGCTCAATTAATATTCTAAGGGAAGACCCTTAAAAGGCTAAAACTGATTAAATCTTACCTTGAATGACGGAATCCACTTGTTGCCTTCCTTGAATATATATAATTATGGCTAACACCCTTGATTCTCTTATTAAATCCTTGTTTTAACTTTGTGTTTGATGTTTCTAACTCTAGGAGTAGAAGGAAAATGGTGGAGAATCGATGGAGAATGGTTTCTAGTGTCTGGAGAACAAGGGCTAGGGTTTGGGGTTCTTTTTCCTTTCTTTTTCTACTGAAAAATGTGACTTTTATATATCTGTCAGAGATGTCATGGCCATTACACAACAGGGAGGCTAAAATGCCTTACCATGAAGGTCACGCCCGTGACCATCTCACAGGCCTTCTTTTTCATCACTTTTTATCTATACTCTTGCCTCAAAACCCTTGGTCACTTATATGACACCCAAGTAAGCATATTTCATAGAATTCTAAGCCCTAACTAGTGGGCATTACAAGATGTACCAACGCAGGTAGCAATTCAGGAAAGAGGGATAGCTTGTTTAGCATTTGAACTGTGGAGAGGTGATTTAGGAACTAAAGAGAGACAGCTATGGTTTTTAGGCTATTTATATATAGTGAAGGCATAAATATAATTTAATAAATAATAAAAATAGTGAAGCTCGATTAAGCTTATGAGACTTACAAGTTGAGTACTGTGAAACTTGAACTCGACTCGATAAACTATTGAAGCTACTCGAGTTCGACTCGATTAACTCCCACTTGAATTTGAGTATTTTATAATTGATCTCGAGTAGCTCACGAGTAGCTTAACTCATTTGCAACCCTAAGTCCACTTAGACAACCTTGAAACTCTTGGCTTAATTATTGTCCATCTTGATATGATCTAAGTGTCTAAATACTTTTGCGAAATTATTTCTCTACTTCATTTATGAATTCTTTAAACTTTTCAAAGGCCTCAGATATGCATCTTATCATATACAAATGCCTATATCGTGAATAATCATCAATAAATGTAATGAAATAGATAAAACAACCTCTAGTATGCACGAACATTGGGCCACATACATTTATATATAAGGTCCAATAGTCCATTGGCACATTCACCCTTTCTATTAAAAGGTGATTTTGTCATATTGCCTAATAAATAAGATTCATATGTGTCACATGATTCATAATCAAATGACCCTAAGTCACTATTTTTATGTAACTTACTCATAAGCCTCTTGTTTATATCTCCAAGGCGACAATGCCATAAATATGATGCTTTGAAGTATTCAGTCTTTTAATATTGATATTGAGGATATAACTAGAAATATCAAGAATATAAATTTCATTTCATAATATACTAGTTCCATAAAAAATATCATTCAACTATATAGAATAACCATTGTCTTGAATAGTCAAATGAAAACCCTTTCTATTTAACCATTAAATAGAAATAATATTATTTAGTAAAAACTAAAATAAAATAACAATTGTCTAATTCTAAAGCAAGCCCACTACGGAGTGTCAAAATATAAGATCTTACAACTAATATAGCAAATTTTGCTTCATAGTTAATGCGCAGGTTTGACTCCTTGTTTGAGCTGTGTACTGTTCCTAAAGTCTTGCATATATGTGGATATGTAAGACCTATATACGGTATCTAATACCCATGCATTTTATCATAAATAATTTTAACCTCAATAACAAAGTACTTAAAGTAGAAGGTACATTCAATGTCTTATCCTTCATCTTCTTCAAAGACTCCATATAAGCTTTGTAATTCCTCTTCCTATGGCAACCCTTGCCATAACGAAAGCAAGTCCCTTTTGAGGCTGACTCCTTGCCTTTTCCTTTAATCTTCAATTCATGTTGCACTAAAGATGTCCCCTCTACTGTCATAGAGTAGAAGAGCAACTTGGATACTCATATCACTCAGTCAAGCTTACTCATCAAACAACTCCCTCTCTAAGATGGTACACTATAGTGTTAGCATTCGCGTTCTCATGTTGCCTTTACTAGTGATATAGTGGCAACCTTGTTACAGCTGACTAATTTACTATCATCCAGATGCTTCTTGTATACCAATTGTTCATCAATAGTTGCATCATCAGCAAGAAGGAAGGGAAGCGACTCTTCCAAGACATAGTGTAATGCGTATGAATTAGGGCTTGAAAGTAAGCACATGTTAGTTTAAGGCATTTTGGTAATTAAAAGTGAAAAAATAGCATGCTCATGTTATGGGTCGCGCACCTGTGTTGATAAGTAGGAGTAAGCAATTACACACCTGTGTTGATCCTTTGCACACTCCGTGTTGGTCTCCAGTTAGTATATAAAATATGGCCGTTTCCTATTTGTCTTTTTACAGAGAACCTTAGTTACCCCTCTTCTCTCAAACGCACATAGTCTTTTTCCCCACTCATTCTTCTCACTCAACAGACTAAAAATCTCTCAAAAGCTCAATTTAAAAACAAGACTAAGTAAAGGTTTAACCAAATTTTAGGGATTTTCTACAACACATGAGTATTCCATCATCTAACAGTAAGTATTCTTAGTTTTCTACAAATTAAAAATAAAATTAAGTTTGGGTTCTCTTGGTAGAATAATATTTCTCAGTGGGAGAATACGATTTTGAGTATGCCATTAACCCTTGATTGTATACTTTTGATGTTAGGCGATGATATGATAGGTAGAGATGCTAGGAGATTATTAGAATCGAGTTTTGTAGCTCTAAATTAAGGTTTGTACATATACTCATAGAAATTTACCTATTGAATTTTTGTGTGATTGGTATTGATGATTGGTGTGTTGATTGATGAATTTTATTGTAAAAGCATGGAAGTTAGTTACTGATAAATTGATCCTAGTCTATGTTATGATCAAAGCATGAAATTTATTGTTGATATGGATTTTACATGAGTTTATGGCTTGAAAATATTAAAATTAGGATTGATATTTCACTAAAAAATGAAGATCACGAAGAAAAGAGTTTGAAACTTAATTAGGGACCAAAAGAAAAATTTGGCAGGGATTAAATGACTATACATGCGTGATGGTAAGATCACGCACATGTTGACTAAAGGCTATACAGCATCATCATGAGTGTGATCAAGGATCACGCATCCGATGGTATGCAGCTGCTTGCAGCAGCATAGGCATGCTGTTTTACACATACCGAAGAGGCAATAGCATAAGCATTCTGCGTTACATAGCCCATAGTGCATTGCACAACACGTTTGCGTAACATGTAGCGCAACGCCCATGTTACACTCACGCCTGCATGGGCATATCACTTTGATACACACATGCAGGTCCACTAACACTAAAAAATGCATTTTTGTAACACGTGAATTCCTTCTACATGCATAATACTGTTGAGTTTATTATTGTTTAATAAGAGGCTATAATTGTATATGTTAATGATTAAGTTGAATGAGATAGAATTCATGCTTAATTATGATAATTGGTATAATATTTGTCCATGACTCGAACTATGTTGAATGCCATGAATATGTACAAATATACTTAAACAAATAACAAATGTCATCTGTATGAAATGCTTTAAATGGGAATAATGGTAAATGCATATGGTCATGATATGTTAGATGAAATTCATAGTTAACTATGATATATTGGTACATGACTCAGATTATATTGATACATGCTTATTTGAAAGACATGATGAGTCATAAATTATTAAGTGTATACTGAATGAATGGTATATGTTATGATAGAACAAGTATATGCTTGGATAAGATCCTAAATTAAATGATACTATGGAGATAGTATACAAGGATGAATTATATGATGCTTATGCCATATAATGAGTTATTTTGATATGATATTCATGTTGACATTGACTAACGGTATGATAAAATGGAAATGACTCAAGTATATGTATATGATACATGAATACATGAACATGGTTAAATATTATGAGGAGCATGACTTGACATGAATATTATTATGCATGTGATATGAATAATAAAAAACAAATACAGAAATACAGAGTAGATCTTATAAGCATATTACTCGTATTAAGACTAGCTATAGGATAGATGGCATACCATTAAGGGTTGTTTAGTGGTACTGTACTTTTCCATGCATTACGAGCAAGGCGGCCCTAACTTATTAAAGCACCGTTGATCCTCTTACTAGCAATCATTTACTTTTCTCGATCAAATTAGCGCAAGCTCAAGACCGCACATTTGACTTGTCAAGTTGGCCCAAGCTCATGAGAGAACACTTGACATGAGAGCTTGGATGAATTCTCACAGACATGTGAGTAAGGTGGCCTAAACTTATGAAAATACTCTTATTCACAATCTGTATCTAGATAGTTCAAGTATTGAGTAATTGGGCAATAAAATTTATAATGGAAATGAAACCAAGTAAGAATAAGAATGTATGTATGATTATCAAATGTTGTGTACATGATGTATTGTGATGTGCTTTTAAAGGCAAGTTAAAGTATTAAATATCGCTTTTGCTTATTAGGTACACATTCTTGTCTTAATAATGACTTGATGGATATGATCCCATGATAATGATATGAACGGTAAATAAACTTGTGCTTGGGATATGATGACTTATGTGCCATATACTTTGTGCTTTTGCATGCAAAAATTTTTATGATTATATGTACCAATAAGCTTTCAGTAGTTCATGTGGGTTTCCTGCACATAGGTTAAAGCTAGGAGATAGCTAAGTTGACATGAGAAGAGAAGGTTGAGACCTAAAGAGAAGTCAGAGTTCAGCTCATTCATTTTATTGATGTTTCATGCATTTGGTGTAGTTGGACAGATTTAATAAAGGTTTAACATAATTAATGATTTATTTAATTGGTTTTTAATAAGGATGTAATATTTGGGCATGTTTTAGCCCAAGATCCATGTTAGAGAAGTGCTCTAAAGGCAATCACCTTTAGCACTTATTATGCATATTTATTTGATTAATAAAAGACATTTTCATTAATATGATATTCATTTGATATATGAATTGATAGTGATCTTAAATCAATTAATGAAGTCCTTGATACATAACATAGTATGAAGGAAATCATGATGAGATCATGATAATGATATTCTTATCATGTGTAATTATGTTAGTATCTAAATTATACCTAGTCATAGGATTAATGAGATGGGATATTATTAATCCAGATAGACTAGCACATATTATACTCCTTGATTGGATCAAGCAGTAAATCTCATAATCTATAAGCATGAGATGTTTAGAGTTAACATGTGGATGCTTGCTAAGAGTAGCCAAGTACATTGTATGATCTTCTATGAGACAATCATATGGATATTCTATCCAAATGTCAATGATAGTCTCATCATAGCAATGGTGCATGTATCCTTAGACTTGAGGTACTCAATGATATCTTGGATATTGATATTGTACTTTGACTCTATTCCTTGTTACCTCATAGAGGTTGCTCATAGAGTGGTGATTGAGTACATCTTGAGCTACTCGAAGGAAATTAGGTAGCCAACAAAGGATTCACCACTCCGAATAGAGGGAGTGTATACCTATGGCCACTTGTCGAGACATTACTCAGAAATCTCTGGCCAGAGTGGAAATGTCATAAAGATGGTCTTCAGTGACTTGTCTAATAGAGTAATTAGTCTCCGAGACAAGATCCAACATCACTTAGGCTAGGTGTGATGCAGTTAGTCTAGCGGGAGTTGACACATTGTCTATATTTTGAACCGAGTGGGGTATAGAATGGTGAAAGGATAAATTGCATAGAAATTGTTTATGGAAAGATTCGTAGTCAAACCACTAACTTTCTAGTTAATTAGAGGTCATGATGTGTTGCTAGATACTGCTCATGACTTGCTTAAATTAATTGATAATTCAAGTGGCCAATATAACTCGGAACCTAATGGGTCACACGCTTTGAAGATGTAAAGAATGACTAAAATGACATTGGATGGGATCCAAAAATATGAGAGAATTATTTCGAGTCGATTCGCAATAAGATTATGGGGAAAAATCACTCAAGAGGATTGACGGGTCATTATGGGCCTATGCAGGTTTGTGGCCTTCTCCTCTCTTCAATTTTGCTTTATGAATCTATTTTTCTTTTGGATCAAAAAGACGACAAAAAAGATAGAAAATAGATAAGAAAAAAATTTTGCAGACAAAAAAAAAAATTAAAGACTTTAATTTTTTTCTCAAAAGAACATACATCATTGCTAACACTTTAAGGTGTGTTTAAGCCATCTGCATAGTAGTTTCATCATTTCATCTTCGCGTGGATATTGTTAGAGACAATTTGAGATTAGATTGTTGTATTTTGCTACAACCCAACAAGATGAGAAGTTGAAGAAAATCAAGAAATTATAAAGGTACAATTTCTGAATTTTGCTTTGTTAAATTAGTTTAAATTGGCACAAGGCGATTCTCTTATTTTGGATTTTGAAAAATTTTAATTTTCATTGTGTAATATGTATATGATACACGTTCAAAACCCATCAATGGTATCAGAGCCCCCTTGTGCCTATTAAAATCAATTTTAATTTAAGGTGCAATTGGATTGTACGGTTTTGACCTAATGGGTCACACGTTTTGGAGATATAAACAATGAGTAAAATGGCTTTGGATGAGATCCAAAATATATGAGAATTATTTCAAGTCGGTTCGCGATAAGATTGCAGAAAAAAAATCGCTCGGGGAGGTTGACGAGCCCACATTATTGGAAATGGCATAAATTATTGGAAATGTGCGCCGCCCACATTTGCCATTTAAGTGGCCTAAATGGCCATTAAACCTAATTACTATTCATAACCCATCATTGGTATCAGAGCCCCCTTGTGCCCATTAAAATTAATTTAATTTAAAGAGCAATTGGATTGTATGATTTTGAATCTTTTGGTTTGTAAAATTGAAATTAATTTGTAAACTTCGTTTTACATATTTTTCCTTCTATGATCAAATCATGAGATGATTAAGGGTGATTATATTGATTGAAAAATGGTTTGAATATGATTCAAATAATTAATTTCAAATTTATTACAAAACTGTTGAAAATTGCACAGTTGATAAACATGTAATGTTATTTGGCTTAATTGTTGGGCTGTTCATATTTTTTTTGTAATTTGATTATGAAAAAATTATTTAAATATATTGAGAATGTGTTTAGCACTTTGAGAAAGTCCAATAATTAATTAAAATTTTCAAATTATTTCTTGTTTTAATTATTTTTTTAAACAAATACTAAAATGGGTCTCTTAAGGATACCCGACGGGACAGTTTTGTTTGATTTTTTTTTTCTAAGTGAATATTTCATTGTCACCATCTTGAAATAATTTTTATGTGATTAAAAATATGCTATTTTGATATTAGATGCAAGTCAAAATCAATTTGCTCGAATTTAAATATTCTATACAGTAAATGGGTCATTTTGATTTTTTTATGTGTTGGTTCGTTTGTTTTGATGATTTTGGCTTGTGTAAAAATTATTTTGATGAATTTAAGCTGGCTTAAAGATGCTTAGAATGATGATTGAAATTTTGGAAATTTTATAAATTTTTAAAAATTAATTTTGAATTAATTTAAGTTGAGCAAGTGGTATATCTAGTATGACTAGAAAGTGGTATGTATGTTAAAATTAAATTGTTTAATTTTTGACATCATAATAATTTGATTTTAAGGTGAATTAATTTTGAATTTAATTCTGGAAATATAGAATTTAATTTAATTTGATTAATTATTAAATTCCATATTAAAATGGCATGCAAAATTAAATTGACAAAAACAACAAAAGTAAGCAATTTTTGTTTAAGTGTTGAATCAACTTTCAAATTTATAATCCAAAATCATCACTACTTATTTTATTTTAATTTTATGCATTAGAGAATGCATGCTAGAGGTGTATGAAAAGACATAATGGATGATTATGGACTTAGACCCAATGTGATTGAGCATACATGATTTTGTTTTATGGTAAATAGGGCATGCTTATCCCTGCATATCTCTTCTTTCTCATGTATTTCTTTTCTCATCTTACTCCCCTCAAATGTTAATTGAGGTTTTCCATTTTTGAAATATGTAACTAGATTACATAGGATTAGGATAAAATAGAGATGCAAAGGAGTAGGAAGCAAAGGAAATGGTGTCATAAACAAGAAGACTTAGAAGTAGGAATTTGATTTCTATTTTTTAGTTGTAACTCATGCATATACCTAGGTAAGACCTAGTCAATCTCTCTTTGGCTCAAGAGATTGACTTCAATGTGTCTATAATCATGTCATATAGTTAATATAACTATCTTTATATATTCATGTGATGAATGTATGATATATAAAAACATGTAATAATTACATGATGAGACTAAATTAACAAAATCCCTCGCTAAATAAACTATTATGTCTTACGCCTTCCATTAATGTGTGGAAAACCAAAGTTTTTCTAGAGTTAGAGTTGTTGAGTTGCCTCAAGCTCACTTTATAAGAATATGTTCGAACCATTGAAATTAGATTTCAGGATTAATAGGTTGGACTTAACCAATATCATTGATTTGTTGGATTTGCGCCAAGGTCAATGAGTATTGGAGGTGAAGTTGGGTAAGTGTACACGAGATATGCATATATCAAGAGTTGATAGTCCAATGTGTGTGCACACATCAATTAGTTGATAGCACAAGATTTGATAGTTGCATGTAAATGCAATTGGTATGGATCAGATACCTATCAACTAAACTAATAATGGTTTGTTGAGTTGTCTCAAGGTCATTCTTAGCAAATTGGATACGACCCATTAGGAGAACTTCCATATAGGTTCTCTCAGGTCCATAGTGATGGCTATGTATTTGCAATAAAATAGTGGGAGTTATAATGCAATTTATTAAAGACAAAATAATTATGCATTTTCATGTACATTCTAATATGCTTTTTTTACATCTAGGTTGCTAGAATTACCATCATGGTATCAAGTGTGAATTTACGATCACTAATGGAGTCAAACAAGTTGACTAGGCCTAACTTCTTGGACTAGCTTAGGAATTTGAGAATAGTTGTCAAATATGAGAAATAGGTTATGTCTTAGATATAAGGCTTCCCGATTCCCCTATTCCTGATGCTTCTAAAGATGTTCAAAAGGCATGCAAAAAGCATCTCAAAGATAGTGAGATGGCAAGTTGTATTATGTTTGCCACTATATCGGCTGAGTTGTAAAAGCAGCATGAGGCTATGGATGCTTACACTATAGTCTTCCATCTAAGAGAGCTATTTGATAAGCAAGCACGATCCGAATGGTTCAAGATATCAAGGTTGTTCTTCCATTCTAAGATGGTTGAAGGAAGCAATATGCACCAAGGTTATTAAAACCAGACCGGCCCGGCCGGTTCGACCAGGAAAATAGGGAACCGATGACTGGGCCGGTCGGTTTTGATGTATAAACCCAGATAAGAATCAGACTGGGTGTAAAACAGACCGGTTCGTCGGTCGAACCGGGAACCGGATGACCCGACCGGTTTAAACGGGTCCCAAAAAATGAAACGGCATCATTTTGACAAAGTCAAAACGATGTCGTTTCATTTAAAAAAATTTGCCCCCTCCCTAAAGAGTGAAACAACGCCGTTTTAAAAAAAGAAACCCTAAAACTACCCAGCTTGACCCACCCCTGCAGCAAACTCCTCCCTCCTCGCGTGCCCCCATCCCCATCCCTTGCAGCTGTTTCACCGCTCGCCCTAGTCTCGTAGCCGCTCGTAGCCGTCTCCCTTCCACAGTTCCCCCAGGTTTATCTATATTCAAAATCGTTGGTTGGTTTTTTTTTTTAATTATTTATCTATCTTTTTATATTTTGTATTGATTAGAATTAGTTTAGTTTATAATAGTTTATATGATTTGTTTTTAGTTTGTATTTTTTTATATTTTTTATGGATTAGTTTGATTATAATTTGTATTTTATATAAATTAAAATTGATTTTCTATTGATTATTGATTAGTGTAATTTGCATTTTAGTTTGATTAATTTGATTGTTTTGTGATTAATTTGATTATATTTATATAAT
>CATIWF010036795.1:0-80580 GCA_949630135.1 Balakata baccata | reverse complement strand
AAGAAAAGACAATTTCACTAGATAGTGTTTTGACACTAAGTACTTGAAATTATGTAGAGATAATAATAATAATAATAATAATAATAATAATAATAATAAATTTAATTATTTATTTATTATTTATTTAAATTATTTAAAAATAATATCAGAAAAAAACATAAAAGTAACTTTGGATAAAAGGGCAGAATTGGCCTTTCTTTATCCAGCTGCCATTTCTTCCTATCTTCTTCATTTTTCTTGCAATTTTCTTCCTCAAACTCCATCATCTGGCCATACTTAAGGTAATTCTCCTCTCTTGTATGTTAATTTTGAGTTAAGACATAAGTTAAGCTAGGTTTATGTAGGCACAAGCAACACAATATAATTCTGGGTTCTGTTTCAAGGGCAGTAAGTTGGCCTCCATTTTCTTCAAGTTGTAGACCAAATCTAAAGAAACACAAAACATAAAAGTTGTAGCTTTATGTCTTAGGTTCATGGATATATAAATAGTTTTGCATGATTTGGTGTCTGTAAAAAGATATGGGCATCGGACTAGAAATGGTTCCATTGAGTAACCTAGCTGAATCACTTTCTGTTTTGCTTGTGTTTCTATATGATAGAGTCATTATTTGAGGCATCTCAAAACAATGAAAGTTGTATATATATATATGTTATCTAGTTGTATACTAAATTTCATGATCAGACTATGGGCGGATGTTGATTTATAGGCAAGAGAGGCATGCCTGTTCCATATTTGAGCTGCCTGCTTTGTGTTTTGGGCAGGTTCAGTCAGTTGTTGGCTAATTTTGAACTCCTTATAAACATAATCTGTAAATGGTCAAAACATGAAAGTTATAGGTATATGTCTTAGCTAAAGTTTGGCATAAAATCTTACCTCAATATGTTATGTATATTATGAGTTATAACCTTTACAAATCAGACTGATCCTGATGTCAGCCTTGTTTCTGACCAGTCAAAATTTGCCTACCATATGAGGATTTTAGAGGCAGAATGGATGAAAGTTGCAAACATAAAAAATGTTCCATTTGGAGATATCTATGTGTATACTAAGTTTCATTAAAATATGACTTACATGTTGTAAGATATGGAGAAGCAAAATTAGTGTCCCAAAACTGCCTAAAGTTAAAAACAGGGCAGATAACAGAATATATTTATAAATTACATAAAATATACCACAATGGTCCAATTGTTATGAAATTTAGATATGTCGTATCCCTACATGTTAGCTTTAATTAGAAATAAGAATCATACAAATTGGACTAGTATAGAAAAAGTTATAGGTTAATGACCACATGAAGGTCACACTGCCATTAGACCAAACATTAGTTAGTAATTCTTAAAATGCATATTTCAATTTGTTTAAGTTTCATTAAGTTTATTTAGCTATCAATTGACCAAGTATACATTCAATTAAAACCACAACATATTGAAGAGCCTCAAAAAAGTGAAAGACAGTAAGTTAAAGGTTTAGTAGCAAAAAAAAAGGCGAGTTTAATTATCAAATGAATTCTTTGGTACGTGTAATGTGATTATTACGTGCTACGTATAATGTGACTTGATTTGCTTTATTTGAATTACATGACTGTTATAATATGATCAATGAGACTATATTGAATATAAAGTACATGTTTGAATTACATGTATAGTTTTTTCTTTGTATAAGGCAAAAATTGACTGAAATGTATAATAATTGCTGCAAATACATATATATATATATACTTAAAAGGCATTGTGACTAACTAAATAGCATTGAAAAGCAAAAAAAAAGAGGCCTATGGCCCAAACAAATGTTTAAAAGCAAAAGAAAAGGCTTATGACCTAATAAATGTGCAAATGTTACAAATAATCAAGCTAGCTAGTTAGCAAATACAAATGTTCACATGGAAATCCGGGACAATGTCTGTTTAGCCTGGTCACAACAATAAGAAAATGACATAAGTATAAGCAAATGAAATATTTACATGAATTAATATTATTTATATTCATATGATATTAATAAATAGAATGACATGAAAAATGTATAAGAATGACGATTATTACTTGTAATTGCGATTGACTTGGTACTTTAGAAACCATTTGATAATTATTCTCATTGAGTTGCAGCTCATCAAATTGCATTATCTTTCAAGCAAAGAAGAGTAATTAGCTTATTTTGGAGGTGCATACTATATAGAAGACATGGATCACAGATCACCGACCGAGTTTTACCAATCTCTTTCCTTGCATTGCACATATGTATAGGAACATGACATTTGTATTTTGGGTTGTGTATCCGCATATGTATACATTAGTAAATATGTAATGACGTGTAAATGTGTATTTGGCCTTGACCTTTCTAATTGAAATAAATGAACATAGGATATGAATTGTTAACATATGTGATATATTATGTTATAATCAGGATGTAATGCTTAACTGAGTTGTCAAATGCTACAAAGTGAAATATCATAAGATTAAAAAAAAAATTTTTATTTCTCATTATAAATAGAACTATGTCTTATTTTATACAATACATGACAATACGATATAAATATAAGTGATATCCATAGGTATAAGATGTTACAAAACATGTACAACTAAAAAAATAAGAAAAAAATTGAGAAAAAATGCGGTATCTTATCTTATGAGTTAAAAGGATAACAAGTCAAGAATTCTGGGATAGTTATTTTCATCAAACAAAAAATTCAAGGACATGATAATTAGATGATATGTGATCCCAATAAAGAAAGAGAAATAATGAAGAAAGATAAAAAAAAAAAAAAAGTACTACCTCGGTATAAAAAAAATATTCGTTTTTTATTTTTATTTATCTGAAATTATATACTACTTCCTTTTTTTAAACTATAGTATAAGTTCATTTTTTTTTATTTGTTCGAAATTATACGTCACTTTTTTTAAAGTGTAGTTATTTTGCTGTAATTATAATTTTATCTTTATTCATATATTTCAATATTAGTATGTCTATCACCTATCTCAATAAAAAATTATTTTTTTAACTATTGTTTTAAATTAGTCTTGAAATTTGTTAGTATTTATAAAAATTGAGTTGCATTTTCAAGATAATAATCAATTGAGGACATTTTTGGAAAATATTAAATAAAAATTATTAATTTAACTAAACTAACTAATTTTCGTAATATACGCACAAAATGAAACTAAGCATATCTTTTTCGGATGAACGGAGAGAGTATATACTTTTTCCGTTTTATTTCAACTATTTTTAAAAAATAATTATTATGTAAAAAAATAAAATTTATTTCATTCTAACTAATTTTTTTAAATTACTACTAAAAAAATAAACTTTTTCTTTCTAATTTTATTTATATTTTGTTTTTAGATTAATAAATTTTATTTGAGTAATTATAATTCATTACTGTTACTTTTACTTTTTAAAAATGAGAGTAAAATGATTATTTTATACCTATAATTATACTCATTAAATAACATTCTCAATCGTTGTGAAAAATTCTTGAACGATAATTGGAATGGAACATAAGTTTAATATTTGAACTTTATAAATTTGTATAGTTAAATCTTTTAACTGAAATTATTTAATTGATTTTCTTAAACAGTAATTTTGTTTAATTAATTCTCGTAAATATCAAATTCATTAATGGTCTCCCTCAAATACACTTTTTAATTAATTTAATTAGTTATTATTTACAAAATAATTAGTTCAAATTTATAGTAAATAAGAAAATCAATTGAATAAATTTTCAATTGGTACGTACTAATTTATAAAATATTTTAATATCGAATCTAATAATAATTAAATAAATAAATTCTTAATTGAGAAATCAAATTAACTCACAACTAATATTTAACAAACTCAATTAAAGCCCTAAAAAAACGAAACTCAATTAAATAAATTTTCAATTGAATATTAATTTATATAAATTAATGAATTATGAATTAAATATACATTTCTTTTTCTAAAAATAAAGAATTAAAGAAATCAAAGTGGAATATCTAAGCGTACCCCGTTGTTTGCATAAAATATGTTATATGTCGGCCTATAAGGCTATACCAAAACAAGGGAAAGACAGTCTTCTTGCCAATTGGAAAAATTGGCTGTAATAGTTGCATTATTTTTATTTCAAAATTTATTTTATTTCTTTTCTAATTTTGGTTATGATCGAAAGGCTGAAGAATCTTGATTGAAGATTATGGGCAAAACCAAAAAAATTGAGAGAATCATTTGATTCAATTGCATTAAAGAAGAATGAAAAATAAATAATTTGTACAAGAAGTTTAGAAGTATGTTACTTAGATACAAAAGAGAAAATAACTGTTCTGACTAATATAATCAATGAATGAATGACACGTGGCATAGCTCTAACAAACTTGCTTAACAAAATAACTGCATTTCCCGCCAAGTGAGTAGCAACTCATAGCATCTAGCAACTTGGTTACTCAATTGGTTGCGGACTCACTGGTACTGCTGTAGAAACTCTCTTAAAACTCACTGGTGCTATTGTTTAGAAATTCACTAGAGTTGCTGTAGAGACTCTCAAGAGACTCATTAGTGCTGAAGTTCAGTACTGTCGCTGTTGCAGAGCTTAAGTTTTAGCAAGCTTCAGTGTATAACTTAAGTAATTATACATCCCCCTCCCCTAAGTTGGCATTTGATGAGGTAGAATCAAACCCAACTTGCGAACAAGGACAACAAACTGAGGATGAGGAAGCACTTTGGTGAGGATGAAGGCCAGTTGTAAGGAAGTATTAACGTGATGCAAGTTGATGAACCCTTCATTGTATTTGTTTCATACTATATGACAATCTATATCAAGATGCTTTGTTCTATTATGAAACACTGGATTTTCTGAGATGTGCAAAACAAACTTATTATCACACCAAAGAAGAATTGGTGTGTGGAAAATCATCTTCATACTGGTGAGTAGATAAGAGATCCAATGAAGCTCACACATAGTAGAAGCTAGGTTGCGGCATTCAGCTTCACAAGAGGACCTAGATACTATTTGTTGCTTCTTGGACTTCTAGGAAACAAGAGCTTTGGCAATGAACACAAAATAGCCACTTAAGGACTTTCTAGTCTGCTCACAAGAAGCCCATTCACTATTATTGAAGGCTTCGAGTTGAAGATTATTGTTGGAAGGATAAAATAATCCCTAATAGGCTGTGTCATTGAGATATATACAAACTAGAGGTTGTTCTAGCAAGCTCTACCCCTAGAAAGTACTTGGCCTGACCCAAGTCTTTGCTAGTGAATGTGGCATGCAAAAGGCTTTAGTTTTTGCAATAGTCTCAGCTGAATTGCCTATTAAGAAGTAATCATCTACATACACTAGTAGCATTAGGAACAAACCTCCATTGGTTTTAATGAAAAGATAATGATCATGGCTGCATTACTGAAAACTAAAAGAGATCAATTGTTTTATAAATTCTCTTTCTATTGTCTAAAGGCCTGCTTAAGGCCATAAAGTGATCTCCTTAGCTTACAGACTTGATTTGGACCTGCTTTAGTTTATCCATCTAGAGGCGGCAAGTAAACTTCTTCTTCCAAAAATCCATGAAATAAAGCATTATTTATATCTAACTAGTGTAAACTCTAGTTCCTTGCTACTACTAATGCAAACAACACTCACAATTACCAATTTGGCAATTGGTGAGAAACTGTCAAAGTAATCAACATTATAAGATTAGTTATAACTTTTTGCCACAAGTCTAGCCTTATACCTTTCTACTATACCATCCAGATTAAACTTGATTTTATAGACCCATTTAGAGCCTATGGCTATCTTATTTAGTGGCAAAGTAGTGATTTCCCAAGTATTGTTTGTTTCCAAAGCTTCATGATCTCTATGCATAGCATTAACCCATTCCCTATATTGAACAGCCTGTTTATAGTAAGTAGGCTCAAGGATCTTTGATACATTGGCAAGGAAAGCTAAATATGAAGAAGAAAAAGGCAACATGGCATAAGAAATGGACTGAGAAGAAGGAGAGAGAACTTCATATGCATTAACTGTGGAATTGCTAATAGCTATTGTAGTGGCATCAATAGTTAAGTTACAAATGTAGTCCTACATCCAATAAGGTTTGTGTCTAGTTTTGGTGGTGGTTCTGGTGTTGATAGAAGCTATAGATGAAATAGATGGTTCTAAAATAGAAGCAGGTGATGAAGTCAGAGTAGATTTGGTAGGGAGAGGATCTATAGGTTCAAGATGCTCTATAAGAGGTACAAGAACTTACTAGTCCAACTCTTTAGGTAAATGGTATGGGAAGATTGTTTCATAAAATTGAACATCCCTAAAGATGAC
Organism: Balakata baccata; assembly: GCA_949630135.1. Classification (NCBI taxonomy): domain Eukaryota; kingdom Viridiplantae; phylum Streptophyta; class Magnoliopsida; order Malpighiales; family Euphorbiaceae; genus Balakata; species Balakata baccata. The sequence continues at coordinate 74,299 of CATIWF010036795.1, read as the reverse complement.
TATCAAAATGCAATAATAGGACTTTATAAGCCTTTTGCCCCATAGAATATCCCAGAAACACATCCTTATGTGTTCTTGATGCAAGTTTGTCTTTACAGGGTTGAGTATCAATGACAACTCACAGACAACCAAAAGATCTAAGTTTGTTGTAATAAGGTTTCTTATCATGTAAGAGCTCATAAGATGATTTCCAACCTAGCACTAAACTAGGAATCCTGTTAATGATAAACACTACAGTAAGAAGGGCTTCTCCCCAGTATTTCTTAACCAGGTGTGACTGGAAAAGCAAGGTTCAAGCTACATTAAGCAAGTGCATATGTCTTCTTTCAACCACCCTATTCTGTTGGGGGTGAATAGGTACAAGATCTTTGGTGGATGACTCCTGCCTCAGCAAAAAATTTAGCATAAGAAGAATTGACAAATTCAGATCCATTATTAGATCTTACGGTCTTAACCACACTATTAAATTAGATTTGGATTGTAACACCTGCCATATAATTATAATTTCCTCTAATTATATGGAAGGTGATTACCATGTATAACTTTCAAAACATGATAAATTTAAAAACCTATTAATGCACCATGACCATGATGTCTTGATAAAAATAAATATCCATACATGATTAAAGTAAAACATCCATAGTTTTTTTTTTTTAATCAAATGATATATATATATATATATATATATATATATAGGCTTTTACTAGCCAGCTTTACAAACTTTTCAAAAATATGTAAAGATTACAAATTTACATGTCCTTAATACCCAAGGCATGTACAAATGTAACTACGCCCATCCTGAGTTACAAAAATCAAAATAAAAGGGAATGAACATATCACCAACCCCTAAGTTTGTCCTTTTTCTCTTTAGTGGCTTATCCGTTTTGTTAACTCTTTAGCTATATACAATCTGTGTGTGAGAAAAAAAACATCCACATGCTAACCAAACCTTGCTTAGTGGTACATATACACATACAATCCATATGTTTAAATAAATATATATAACCTACCAAGCTCACCATGTATCTTGCCTTTAGTACTATAAAACATTGCATAAACATGCTTGTCATTATGAGTTAAACACAATCATATCATACTATATAACATAATCATATACACAAGTTCAAACACTTTTCCAAGCTCCGTCAAGCTTCCCTTACCTGCCTCAAGCCACCTTAGTCTTCCACATTATGGTCAACGGCGCCAAATACCTGCCTAAAGCCATATTGACCTTTCCTAACATGGAACCATGTTTGACTCTATCTTTTTCTGGGCCTAAAACTCCAAATAACACATCACATCACAATAGATTGTCTTAACAATGCATCAATATGCAAAAATCCCACATTCATAACTCACCATATTGTATTAAATGTCAACATTTATTAACCATAGCCATATCAATAACCATTGCCTTTATTTTTAATCTCAATCATTTACTAAGCCATTTAACTTCTTTTATATATCTTTACTACCTTTTATTTCATTTATTACAATCACATTTATTACTACCATTAATGTTCTTAAATTAACATTTCTACACATTTTCACAAGCATACATTATATTCATATAATACGCCTACGTAGATTGTAAAGAAAATATGTACAAACTTTATAAAAAGTATCTCGTGACCCTTTACATACCGAGTCAAGCTCGATCTCCTCCCCGAGGTTGTTGTCTTCTTTCCTCACTTATGCCTAAAACATCGAACATACCATTTTAGCATGAAGACTTACATCCACAAGACTCTCAACCCGAAACTTGTCTCTTAACTCTTTCCCAAACTAAAGGTATACTCCAAAACTAGATCATAAACTCAAGATCACTCTTTATACCTCCATTTTGGCAAAGACATTAAGATAATGTAAAACTTACTAAATTCCCCTTAGATTGCCCTCTAAGGCCAGGTTTGGTGTTAGGTCTTCTTGTTCTCCTTTCCTCCCTTGCACAACTTCTTCTCTCTCTCCTCAAACCACATCCAAAGATGATCTCCTCACTTTTATGATGATAAATCCAAGTGTTTTGAGTGAATTTGTGAGTGGGTTAGTGTTTAGAGGAATAAGATAAATCTAGGGTTTTTCTCAAATGGGGATGGTTGGAAATCAAATTATGACCGAAAGAAAGAGAAACTTAGGTATTTATACACCTGACTCCGAGCACAGATCGTGCTTAATGCCCTAAAAATCTCATCCTGATATTACATGGGTCGTGCACAACACTTATCCAACTAACCTTGCACGGGTCGTGCACAACACTGACTTCAACTCTCTTTTATTTTTCCATGCCATTTACCTTTTCAACACCCCAAATAATCATGATAACTTCTAGACCTATTTTATTGGCATGACATGGACCAGGGCTAGGAATTGAATTAGAGTATAAGGAACTTTATCCTTTGATCCCAACAAATAAATCTAGGTAGCCCTACTATAGTCATCAAGAATGGTTAACATATAATGGGCTCTTGTGGTAGTAACAGTCTTGTAGGGCCCCCACATGTTGATATGCAGTAATTCAGAAGGTTTTCTAGTTTGGATATCACTATTAGGAAATGGAAATCTTATTTGTTTAGCCTCATGGCAAACATCACATACTATGTCATTGTCATCAAAAGAAACAAAAGGTAAATGCTTAAGAAGAGTTAAAGATGCATGACCCAATCTACAATGCTATAAAGTATAAAGGGAATACTATTTATGTATAGAATGTGACTTATTACAATCTTTTTTTATAACAGAAGAATTGATAGTAGTAGAGGGTATATCACTAATTGAATTGTAAGTATTGAAAGAACTAGTCAATACAAGGTATTTATGCATAGTCTGTGGTGAAAATGAACTAGGTGTCAGGATATACAAAGAGCCCAGCACTTTTGCAACTACCACTAATTCCTTAGTCATCCGGTCCTGTATTACACAAAACTCAGGGTAATAGGTAAGAATTATGTTTATTGAACTAATAAGCTTATTAACAAATAATAGACTATATTGAAAGCTTAGTGTATGGAAAACCTCATGTAGAGTAATTTTATGATGTCTATTCACTTATCCTATATACTGAATAAGAATTATGGATCTATTGGGTAAGTGAACAAATATTATGGTTTTAGGTTTGCATGTGTGGTTCATAAGGTCAAGATTAGAGCATATATGACTTGATGCTCTAGTATCAATGATCTATAAGCCTGCCTCTACTAAATGCAGGTATGAAAAGCATAGAAATTAGATTGGTTACTTGCATAATCAGTTGCATGAGCATGTTTAAAATTCACAATACCTCTTCTATATGTTGGCATTTTCCCTTTCAAGCATTTTGTAACTTCTTGCTGAATCATTTGTGCAACACTTTAGCTTATTGACTACCATTTATCATCTCGATCTTGTGAGTGTGCTCTGTTAAGTGGATTATTTACATTATCAGTATCAACAAAGTTAGCCATACTCCTTCTTCTGCCATTCTTACCTCTTTCTTTCATTTCTTTATACCAATTGGGGTAGCCATATAATTTGAAGCAAGTCTCATGCATATGACCACTAACATTACAATGATCATAATATCTATCCCCTTTATCCTTCTTAAAGCCATCTTCTTGCTTATAGCCTTTATATCCTTTATTTGTGAAGTTTCTTGTAGCTAGTAGAGCATTATTTTGATTTACGTCTTATTGCACATTAATTTCCTTTTATTTATGGATACTCATAAGCATTGAATAAGCCTTATTCATATTAGGAAGCAGATCCATGACAAGAATATGATTCCTTACTATGTCAAAAACATCACTTAGACCTACAAAAAATTCAATAAATCTTACACTTGAATTTGCCTCATCAATAGCTCTGTCTAAGCCACAGGTACACCTGCCACAAGTACATCTCGGAGACAATTGAAAATAGCTCAACTCATCCCATAACATCTTCAGTTTGTTTAAAAACTAATCAACGGTGAGATCTCTCTAAGTTACTAAACCAATCTCTTGCTTGACATGGAACAATAGTGGGCCATTACTTTCTTTATAGCGCTGCTCTAACTTAAGCCATAAATCTCTTACACTATCTGCATATAAGAAATACTCCACAATATTCTTCAAGATCGAATTCAAAATCTAAGATATGATCATATAGTTAACTCTTCTCCATTGAGGTAAATTTAGATCACCAATCGCCGGTTTCTGGTAAGTACCATCCACAAATCCTAATTTGACTTTAGCTTCTAGCGCAATTCTCATGGATTGATTCTAGGAGAGATAATTTCTTCCATTAAGCAAATTGCTCACCAGTGACATACCTAGATGATCTAAATTATATAAGAAAAATGGATTGTCATTCGTGTACTCCATGATCTCAAAGTAAATAGGAAATAATAATAATGTTTAAACACAGAAAAAATCATAAAATAACATGAAAGATTCAAAATTAACAAAGAACAAGCACAATAACTTGCTCTAATACCATGTTATAATCGAAAGGCTAAAGAATCTTAATTGAAGATTATGAGCAAAACCAAAAAAATTGGGATAACCATTTGATTCAATTGCATTAAAGAAAAATGAAAAATCTATACAAAAGTTAGAAGTCTGCTACTTATATATAAAAGAGAAAATAACTGCTCTGAATAATGTAATTAATAAATGAATGACACATGCCATAGCTCTAACAAACTTGCTTAACAAAATAACTGCCTTTCTCGCTAAGTGAGTAGTAGGGTGAATGGGTCTAAAAGATATTATGATCGTCTAGGGTGTTAAAAAGGTAAGTGGCATGGAAAAAAATAAAACAGAAGAGAAGAGTTAACATTGTGCATGACCTGTGTAAAGTATGGTGGTTGAGGGTGCTGTGTACGACTTGTGTAGGTTGTATGACCTGTGCTACGTTATAAAGCTGAAGTGCTGTGCACGACCCGTGGCATGTCTGGATGGGTTTTTAAGGCATTGAGCATGACCCATGCTGGCTACACGACCCGTGCTCGGTATCAGATATATAAATACCCGTGTTCTCTCTCTCATTTCGGTCATAATTTCTTTTCCACCCATTCCCACTTGACAAAAACCCTAGATTTATCTTCTTCTTCCTTATAAACACTAACCCATTCATAAATTCACTTAAAACACTTCAGTTTATCATCATCAAAGTGAGGAGATTGTTTGCATGGTAATAACCTTCAGTATAATTAGAAGAAATTCTAATTATATGGTGGGTGTTACATTTTGGTATCAGAGCTAAGGTTTAGATAGTTATAGACCTAAGTGGGGGTATGGGTATATCATGCGAACCTAGTTTATCCAATACGACTCTGACAAGGGCTTGTTCTATCAACTCTTAGGTATATGAGCAAGTATGGAAGGTGATCCTCATGATACGGCAGGGAGCAGTAATCCTATGGATAACAAGGCTTAGGATTAGTTGAGCCAGGCTAGTATGTTAGGGCCAGGATGTGCCTCTCATGCACAGCAGCATTCGACTGGGATAGCGGGTTAGGCTCAGGACCAATTATTATAGGGTATAACAACTCTTTTGCAGCGGTTAGCATAAGCAGTACTGCCGCCACTGCCACTACTTGCACTGAAGCTACAAATGATAAGCTGAGGAAGTTTGGGGCAACAAATTTTATAGGTAGTAGGGATGATGACCCGACCTTAGCCGAGTTTTAGCTGGAGAAGATAGAGAGGGTATTAGCTTAGCTTTAGAGTATCGAGGAACAGAATATGAAGTATGTTATTTCCTTTTTACAGAAGCATGCTTATGAGTGGTGGAGAGCTGTCTTGAGGAAATCATATACCCTAACAAAGCCAACTTGGGCATTCTTCTTAGCTAAGTTTAAGAAGAAATATATCTATCTGGCGTATACTGATGAAAAGAAATGAGAGTTCCTTATTTTGAGGCAGGGAGGGATGACAGTATTAGACTATGAGCAGGAGTTCACAAGGTTGAGTAGGTATGCAACTGGTCTTCTAGGGGACGAGGTTGATCATTACCAAAAATTTGAGGATGGCCTCAATGAGGATATTAGGGTCTTGGTGGCTTCACACCAGTATAAGGACTTCTCTAAATTGTTCTCATACGCCATCAGTATTGAGAAGCAAAGAAAGCAAGGAAGGCAAGTGATCTTGATAGAGAGGGTACTAAAGGAATGACCACCGACACAAGCCAGACATCTAGTAAGAAGTCCTGGTTTATATCTGAGCAGTCTTAAAGTCAAGGGCAAGGAAAAAGTTACACTTAGTTAGCAACTTTAGGGAAGGGACAGTCTTTTAAGGAGCCTACAGTGTCAAGATCGGCTCAGACGATGACTATAAGGGAGCCATCACTATATTGCAACAGCTGTGGCAAGCATCATAGTGGGGAGTACTGGAAGAACACTGGAGCATGTTACCAATAAGGGGTACACAGATATCTAAGAAGGGACTGCCCATTAAGGGTCAATGATACTCTTGCACCTTCTGTGAGATCAGCTCCGGTTCAGAGTCGGAGTCAGTCAGGAGGAGTTAGGGCGAGAGCTAGTCCAGTTGTTTCAAAGCTACTGAATAGGCTAGGGCCTAGCCAGAGTCTATACTATGAAAGCTTAGGAGGAGCAAGAGACTTAGGTGGAGTTTGTCTGTAAGTTCTCTTTTCTTTCTCTTTAGATACATGGGTATGAAAGAAACTTGTAATTGGGTTTTTCTTTTATATCCCCATACAAATTTTGAGAACAAAATTTCCTAAAGGGGAGAGAGTTTTCATGCCCTTAAAACAGGTCTAGAAGTTATTATAATTATTTGAGGTGTTAAAAAGGTTAGTGGCATGGAAAAAAAAAGAGAAGAAGGAGTCAACACTGTGCACAACCAGTGCAAGGTATGGTGGCTAAGGGTGCTGTGCACAACCCGTGCTGAGTTATAGAGCTGAAGTGTTGTGCACGACTCGGGATATGTTGGGATAGGTTTTTAGGGCATTAAGCACGACCTATGCTCACTGTCAGGTATATAAATACCCAAGTTTTCTCTCATTTCGGTCATAATTTCATTTCCACCCATGCCCACTTGAGAAAAACCCTATATTTATCTTCTTCTTCCCTCTAAATACTAAACACTCACAAATTCACTCAAAACACCTCAATTTATCATCATCAAAGTGAGGAGATCAATTCTTAAGTGTGGTTTGAGGAGAGAGAGACGAGTTTGTGCAAGGGAGGAAAGAAAAACAAGGAGACCCAACACCAAATCTAGCCTTGGAGGGTAATCTAAGGGGATTTTGGTAAGTTTTACACTACCTTAACTTCTTTGATCCATGAATTTCTTTGATTTCTCCTTCTTGCTAAAGAAAATTGAAAATTTACCAAAGTTGGGATTATATGACCGAAATAGGGATATAAAGAGTGATCTTGAGTTTATGACCTAGTTTTTGGAGTACACCTTTAGGTTGAGTTGAAAGTCTTATTGATGTAAGTCTTCATGCTAAAACTATATGTTTGGTGATTTTGGCTTATGCGTGGAAGGAAGACAACAATCTCGGGAAGGAGACCAAGCTTGATCAGGCACATAGGGGTTAAGGAGTACTTTTTGTAAAGGTTTGTACATATTTCCTTTACAATCTTCATGAGTGTATTGTATGAATGTCATGAATGCTTGTGAAAATGCTAGATAATGTATTATGAATGTTGATTAAAGAATGTAGTAATTAATGTGATTGTAATAAATGAAATGGAATATAGTAATGATATATAAATGAGGTTAGATGAGTACGAATGGTAGAAAGGTAATGATTGTTAGAAATGGTTGTGAATATGAACATTAGCTTTAATTGCTCAATTATGATGATGTGATTTGTCAATTTGTTGTGATGTGTTTGTTTAGAACTTTGGCCCTAAAAAAGATAGAGTCAACATAGTACTATGTTAGGAAGTCAATGAGGCTTGAGGCCAGGTATTTCGGTGCCATTGACCATGTTGTGAAAGACTAAGGTGGCTTGAAACCAGTATTTGACACTCTCAACCAGGAAAGCTCAGTGGGGCTTGGAAATTGTTTAAAACTTGTGAATATGATCATGCTATATGTTGAGATATGATGGTGATTAATTTTGTTATGATATATGTATATTCTCGAGGAATGTTTTATAGTATTAAAGGCAACGTATATAGTAAGTTTGGCGGGTTACATATTTATAGATATATGTAGATTGTATATTTATGTGTACAACTAAGCAAAGTTTGCTTAGCGTGTGGATATTTTGTCTTACATACAAATTGTGGATAGATTGAAGAGTTGACAAAGAGGACAAGCTGTTGAAGAGAAGAAAGACAAACTTTAGGAATTGGAGATATGTTCATTTCTTTTCTTTTGATTTTGATTTTTGTAACATAGGATGGGCATAGTTATATTTGTACATACCTTGGACATTAAAGACGTGTAAATTTATAACTCTTCATATATTTCGGAAAGTTGTAAAGCTTTGGTTATTGAAGCCTTTATATTTACTTTTGATAATTATGAATGTTTTAATTCAAACATGTATGAATTTTTTTTTATATTTAGACATCATAGCCATGATAGCTATGATGCATTAACAGATTTTAAATTTATCATATTTTTAAAAGTCATGCATGGTAATAACTTCCGTATAATTAGAAGAAATTCTAATTACATGGTGGGTGTTACAAGTAACTCATAGCATCTGGCAACTTAGTTACTCAATTGGTTACAAACTCACTGGTGTTGCTGTAGAAACTCACTGGTGCTACTGTAGAAACTCTAAAAATTCATTGGTGCTGCTGTAGAGACCCTCTAGAGACTCACTAGTACTGAAGTTCTAATACTGTTGCTGCTGCAGAGTTGAAGCTTTAGTGAGCTTTAGTATGTAACTTAAGTAATTGTACAATTTATCAAATTTTATTTTAGAAATCCGGTTGAAAAAATTTTGATAACTAGAGGACTAAATTAGTTTAAAATTGATAGTTTAGAGGATTAATTAATAAAAAAATTAGTTGAGAAACAGAATTGCATACATTTTTAAAGTTTGGGGATCATAATATATGCTCATTTCTTCTCTTCATACTGAAAAAATAGTCGTACTTTCCTTTTTATCAATTCCAAATTATAGTCCATAAATTATTTGTACACTATAGATGTATAATCAAAACAAATTTTTATTTTTATTTTTTATATTTTTCAAATGCACATAATTTTAACCCATGTAACATTTAATAATGTTGATTAACAATTCAAATTTATTGATGGCAGTTTAATTTTAAAAAAAATCGAGGCCAAGAATAAAAAACGCACCCAGTATAGAGATGATAATTTGCCTTCGACCCGTGGTGCCTCGCCCTGACCCCAAAGTTTTTTATATCGGGGGCGGTATATACATTTCTTAATCCGATCCCAACCCCGATCCCTGCTCTAGTAATTTTAAATATATTTTATATATATTTATACATAAAATATTTATTTATATTTTAATATAATTAATAAATTTAAAAATAATAAAATAAGAATATATCATTTATTTAAAATAAAAAATATTTTTTATTTAAAAATTATATAATTAACTAATTAATTAAAAAATATATATATTATAAAAATTGAGATTCCTTGTCAAAAAAAAATTTCCAATCAAGGATCGATGCAGGGTTGATGAAATCCACCCTGAACCCACTCCGTTGCCACTTCTAACCTGATGATCCCAACTAAATTAGCACAACTTTAACATTTTTATCTTCTACTTGGACTAAAATATTATTAATGATAAAAAGAAAAAATATAAAGAATACGAGCTTAAAGGCAACTAAACTAAACAAATCGAAAAATCTCTCCACCACACGTCATTATAAAGCAAATTATGACAGAAAGAAGGTCACGAACTCCACCATGATTCTCCATCAACTGTAGCCCCATAATTAGCAAGTTTATCTGCCACCGAATTCCCATCTCTGCCTATATGATTGACTTCAATATGCATCCTTGATATAAAATGCAAGCATTAGACCGCTGTAGCCTTAACTTCCATAGAACCTCATTGCTATGTTTCTTGAGAATTGACACCACATAAGTCAAATCACTTTCTAACCAAAGCCGATGCTAGCCTTTCACCTAAGCTCTCTCTATTGCGTATGCTGCTGCTTACAACTTAGCAATATACACATATTGCTCCCTCAGATTAAATGCAAAAGCACAAACCACATAACCTCTTGTGTTCCTAAAACCTCCACCAACTCCTGCATTTCCTAGCGCACTAGCTGCTGATCTGTCAGTGTTACACTTAATCCAATCCGAAAGAGGGGGACGCCATACAATACCGCAAATAATAGGAGTTGGACCTATCCTACCCGCAATTCTTAGCAGCCTTAAGATTTGCATTTATTTGACAGAATTAAACATAGAAGGCTTTTGTAGCACCCATTGGATCATCAACTTTTAATCTTAACTATTCATTATCAACGGATGATATTAAAAGTTTATAATCCAATGGTATTAAGACACCCGGTGTAAATTATACTAGGTGCACCATAGAATTCCTCTTAAACATATGGCCATGCTTGAAGAAATCACAATCTTTGATTGAAAGCCAAGCTTTTCGACGAGTGCCGCAAATATTAATAGTTCATTTTCGAAGATAGCAAGGTCTTGTGTGCACCATGTAAGCCAAGTGACATTTTTTTTATATAAGCTTTATCAATATTATTAAAAAAAAAAAAAAGATGAGGGGAAACACCACCACCTTAACTAAAGATTAAGGTGATGAATTTTTTTTTTTTAAATCTAAACAAAAGAGCACAAGCAAGACAAAAGAATATTGCTTCTAGCTAAAGAAGAACCGAAAAAGATGAATTAAAAAAAATCAAACCAAAGAACAAGCTATTGTAAAAGATAAACAAACTCTTATAATCAAACAGACTGAACCAAAAAATAAAAGAAGATATTACAAAACTGTCTTCCAACACAGAGCATCTTGCTTAATAAGGTCAGTAAAAACAGTAGTTACCACGTTGTTTCCTGCATCAAAAGAGAAACCCAATTTCTTTCCAAGTTGAACAGTTTGATCCTCCTCAAAGAGATACTCGCTTGTCAAATAACCAAGAAACTTCTTATTATTTTGGGTTATGTCATCATTTGAATGTCTCCATATTGAAGTAACTTTCCCTTTTGACTGTCTTTGCATTTCTTTTATTGTTTAATTTCCCTTTCAATTGTCGAAAAACTAAGAAACTTCTTATTATTTTGGGTTATGTCATCATTTGAAGGTCTCCATATTGAAGTAACTTTCCTTTTTTACGGTCTTTGCATTTCTTTTATTGTTTAATTTCCCTTTCAATAACTAGTCAAAAGACTTGAATCTCGTCTCCAATCCTGAGCAATCCACATGCTTAGGAGAAGAATGACTCTCCTTCTCCATAGAAAAAATGGGTTCAGGATCATGTAAAGATGTGGGGGAGGAGACTGAGTCACGTTGGTTGGTAGTTGCAATAGGCGAATTAGGGGAACTGTTGTCCAGGTTCTTGGTTGTATTAGGCGAATAAACTTGTGCTGGGTCTGCAGAGGTGCTTGGGCCCTCACAACCTTTGATGGATAGAGGCCCAATATAGTTTAAATCATGAGAGACTTGACTTGTTACTGGTGGGCTTAAGGAAGCATCCACAGTAACATCTCTTGGGCCATTAGAATTGTCCAAAGGGCATCCCATACCATCATAATCAGAAGGCTCCGGAAAAATAGCCAGTGAAGTTTTGGAGATAGTTCGTGCTTCGCTGTCCACCGCATAATTTGTGATTTGAAGATTACCATAACATCGCCCATTTGATTGGTCCAAAGGCTCCGAAACATTAGCAATTAATTTCAATGGTGATTTTGAATTGGAGCAGATGGCGTGATTAACGGGATCAATTGAGGTGCCGTAAGCTAAACCACGCTTATCTTGAGACTGATCTACAACCAAAATAATCGGAACCTGCTCCAAATTTTGCACACAATCAGGACTAGAAGATTTTCCCAAATCTGAAAAGAATTCAAATTTGCAATTGGAGTTTGATCACCTGAATAATCATCATCCTCATCGGAGGTTGTCGGAGTTGAGAATTTTCCAGAACTAACAATATGGTTGCTTATGTAGGAATGCACAGCGGTTTGTCCATTGCTAAATATAGCTCGACAGTAATCTTCAAGTGCCAAAATAGAGAAATTTTGATCCTCATAAGCAATAGATAAAGAATCAGAAATCGGCTTTAATCTTGTAGTGCTAATAAGAATCCGTGCAGCATTATAGCGATTGTTATTGAGAATATCCGGATCTAAAGCAATAAATTCTCCAAAGAATTTGGCGAACTACTTGAAAAAATCCATAGACCATAGGTGGATAGGAATCCCATGACAACGGAACCAAATAAAATGCCTCATAGGTACAAGTTTCGGATCAAAAATCCGAACATCAGAAAACCAATAACCAAGAAGGTCACATTTAAAATCTAGATAGGTGGTAAGAGTACCTGGATTATTGAAAGCTAGCATAACTAAAGATCCTTCCATAGGTGAGACCTTAATACAATCATGACCTGCTTTAGTGAGCAATTTTAATGTCAGAAAGAGTACCTATTGCCAAACAAGATAACCATTCCTTAGAAACTGTAACACCCAAATATCGCCCATGAACGTGGTTGGAATTCACTGAAGGTGCATGCCAAGTAAGAAAAGTAGCATTGGTTGTTGTAACCTCAGCATAGGAGCGATTGCCTTGCTCATTCAAAGACGAAGAGGGTGGCCAGGGCTTAGATTCGTTGTCTCTAACGGTTTCCTTGTTTGGTCGCGATGTAGGTGATTTGGATTGGAAAGGCTTGTTGTGGTAGGATATTGCACCACGTAATCTGTTGGGACTAATGTGTACCGTGTTAAGATACCGTAGAATAGCACGACAATCCTTCACCAGTTGAAGTTTAATGAAGCCATATAGGTTTTGCCTTTGGAACTGAGTTTGTTAGGGACATAGACCTCATCGATGGACCAGAATTTGAAAAAGTGTCTCCACAGAGCCTCTGCATTCTAGGTGTTTGGGAAGTTCTCGAAATATATAATCTTACCATGACATGGTGGCTAGCGGTACATGGTAGAGGGTGGGGCTGCTCGGTGGTAAGCCATTCCCCCTCACATCCTTTGCAGCTACACTCGACAAATTACAATGAAGCAGACTGTCAGTTTCAAAAAATTATTTCCCCCCTGCAGTTTTCCTTGCATAACCATTTGTTTTTCCCTTTCTTCTTATCTATAAAATTGCTTAAGCTAAGTGACATTAACAATCGCAGAATTCCATAAAGCACGTAGCTGGGAACTGAACAATCTTCTAGCAGCCGATTAAAGCAAAGCTTGAAAGCTCCCTGGAAGATTAGCAAGGTGTACTCAATTAGGATTTTAAAAAATATTTATAAATTTTTTATAAATCAATGACTTTTAAAGAGTTTGTAGATTTTCAATGAGTTTTGTAAAATTTATAAATTTATACTTTCATAAACTTTATGAAAAAGTCTGTTGAAATTTTGCGAGAAAGTGAAAAACTTTTGCAATAATTTTGTATATATAGAATTATATAAAAAAATCTTTAAAAATCTAATGTTTATAAAAATTAGTGACTTTTTTTTTTTTTTTTTTTGAATATAACTCTACTTTTATAGAATTTTTATAAATTCTAATTGAATATAACCTTACTTTTATAGATTTTTTTAAAGTTTTTAAAATTATTAATTGAATACCCATGACTTTTACAGAGTCTTTCTAATTTCTAATTGAATAGCAATTGAATTTTTAATTCTTTAAAAATCTTAATTGAATACGCCTGCGTGCTGAATGGGATTAAAAACAGCTCTCCAAACCTTTTTGACTAAAAGGACAATGAAGCATAACATAGTCTAGAGTTTCTACATCTCCCCTGCACACGACACCATGGGAAATAAGATTGAAACCTCTTTTGATAAGATTATCGTGAGTGGGTAAAGATTCAAGTCTCTCCCTCTAACAAAGCATCGAACGTGATGGAGGGAGAAATTCTTTCCATAAAAATTGGTGCATTTGATCATTGCTGCGATTCTCGATCCCCATTCTCGTTAAATGCAATTGCTTCACGGAGAAATTGCCACCTGCTGCCCCCTTTCCAAATGCAGACATCTTCATCCTCAAACAACATCAAAATTGCTTTAATCTCTTTGAGGAATGAAATTGGGCAAATCCCACGAATTGTTTCTATAGAAATCCAAAATTTTTCCATGTAAAACAACCCGATCATCCTGAGACATATCCATCCTCTCCACTAAGGGTGGGCAAATCCAATCATCATACCAAAAAAATAAGGAAGAATTACACCCCATAAACCGATGAATTTCCTATTTAATCTTCAAATAACAATTTTTTATGGAAGACCAAATAGAAGATAGCATTGGTGCAGCCTTTGGCAAGCCAGCAGCATCAAAAAAACCTCGTACGCAACAGCGGTAATGAACAAGTTCCCCGGGTAATAAGAGCCCATGAGAGTTTGCTGAGAAGAGCAATATTCAAATCTTCTCATCCTTTCAACCGCAGGCCGCCCCACATCTTAGGAGTGCAGCAGACTCTCCGAGGAACAGTAACCAATTTCCTATTGTCAATACTTCCAGTCCACAAAAAATTCCTTATAGCTCCTTCCATTTTCTTTTTAAACTTATTGTATCCATTTATAAACCATGAACAAATGCAAAAACGACCTCAAAATAACTGAATTAATTAACTCTAACTGCCCACCATAGATAAGCTTGTTCCCTTCTAAGTTGCAAATTTACTCAAAAATTTTTCCGCTATTGGCAACTAGGCATTAACCATCTTTTCCTTGGGGTACCCGACAATAAAGAAACTCCTAGATAAGTAAACAGTAAATAACTTGTCTTAACACCCAAAATATCCCCGCCATTTGCTATCCTCGTTGGGTGGTTACAGAGGTATGAAAAGATTAGAAGACTTTGCCCAGTTTATCCACTGTCTCGAGAAAGAAGCATAAGTGTCGAAAACATCTTCTAGAAGCCGAATATTTTCTATATTGCTTTCGCAAAAATAAGAACATCATCCACGAGCAATGTACCAATCTCTGAATCGCAAAGAGAACCCGAAGCTTCCATAACATCCAAGATAAAGTTTCAATCCAGAATATCAAACGCTTTCTAAATGTCAATCTTGGGAGCCATATTTCTTCCATAGCGCTTATTTAAAATATTTACCCCTTCCGAAGCCAGAGCTATACAATGTGAAAAATTTATATTTTTAATAAAATCATACTGATTGCCCGAAACAATTCTAAAAGCAATGTCTGCTAGCATGTTTGCTAAGATTTTAGTCATAATCTTGAAAACAAAGTTATTCATAGTAATAGGACGATACTACTCCACTGCCAATGCATCCGAAACTTTGGGCACAAGAACATCAATCCTGAGTTAAAACTAGAAGTTATTCTCCCTGTGACAAAGAAGCTCTTTACTGCAATACAAACATCAACACCAACAGTCTCCTAAAAAGCACGAAAGAAACTCCCTGTGTATCCATCCGGTCCAGGAGCACTATTAGGATTCATATGAAACACCGCCCCTTTCATTTCCTCATTTGAAGGGCAACAAATCAAAGATTCATTCTCATCCTCTATTACAAGACTCAAAATTTTCTCTTTTATACACGAGACACTAGATCATACGTCCCCGTCAGCTCGAAAGAGATTATTGTAAAAATTAATAATATGATTATCAATTAACCCTACATCAAATTCAATGACATCATCAATATTTATTGCCGAAATACCCTCACTACAAGAAAATTGGTTTATAATGAAAGTAAAACACATCATTAAAGGTCCAATTACCGTCATGGCCTATCATTACTGGCCTTGCCATTAAAAGTAAATAACGATAAGAAGGTCCCGTCATTATTTAATATATAGTGAAAGTAAATTTTCCGTCATTAAACGTTTTTAGTGACCAATTTCACCTCTTATTATTTAATAAATTATGACCAAATGTCCCTTCATTAAATATATATTCACCTGTCATTATATGATAACTTTTAGTGATGACATCTTCCATCACTATATCATAAGTCAGCCCATCGTAATAAATCAATTAAAGGGTAATTGATTTTTATCCCAGTGTATATTTTTTTAATAATAGATTTTATAACTATATAATCAATTAAAAAAACTCTATAAAATAAAGGACATTAATTATTGAAACTAATAAAATTAAAATATTAAACAAATTTGATTCATTACATAATATTTGGTATTCAATCAACAAAAATATATACAATATAACTCTAGTAAAATATGAATACCATCTACATGGATCATTCAAAATTTTCTTGATTTTTACTAAGGTAGCCAAAAACAAAAATCTATATCAATCATTTGATGTTTACCAAAAAAATATTACTAATCATATACATCCTTGCTTGAACTTTTAGCTTGAAATGGCCTACAAGAAATTAAACAAAAAAAATTAATTGCACACAACAAAATTCAGTTTAAATAAAATAATGATATGCAATGTAAAAGTAATAAGAATTCTAATTTACCTAAGTATCAAAAGCAAAAAAAAAAAAAGTTTGAAGTTCTACGCATCCTGCAATATTTAGAAGAGAAACAAATAGATATATTATCAAGTGAAATATTGCAATTTCCACAATAAATAACAAACTAAAGAAGTCTTTCCCCAGCCAACAACTGAATAAAAAGAAATTAACATCACTAATCAAATGTTCATGATGTAATTGGTGGGGAGCAGTGACACAAGCATGACTACTATGTGCAATACCTTATAAATTAACCTCTAAATATTTTTGAGTATTACTGACCATCATGTTCCCTCTGGCTACTAGAACACTTAAGTTCAACTATAATTAGTATTTCCTAAAGATTATATGTAGCATTAGTTTCATGCTTCAATCACCGGAACGCTTCTACATTGCACAAAAATATACAATTCGGTGATTATTCAACCAGCGTTAACAACAAAATGAGTGCATAGCAAAAGAAAACCTCTTCAGTCTTCACACCTATATAAATTGCAATGTACCCAAAGTGAAAAAAAAAACTAAAAGGTCAATCATTGAACATAAATCACTAATGAGTTTCTTTAGCAGCTGTTGCTCACAATACTCATTTTTGCATGACAATCTTCTCAAGAGCATTAATTGTAAATTGGCTACTGGAATAATAATTGGAACTATTAACATTTCAGAGGCTATTAGAGCTTCTAAGCTCACCAAATCTTAAGAAGCAATGAATGCCCCATGGTAGTGGATGGATTTTAATAAAACTAAAGTTGTGATAGAAATAGAAGTGTACAACTATAATGAGGGGCAAAATTATTAATGCTGATACAATTTTTACCAATTTGGAAATGGAAATAGTTTGTGAGTTATGTAATTCAATGTCTTAAATTAGAGTACTTGTGTAGAACTTGCAAAGGAGATATTGTAGGCTGTATTCTAATATCTTTCTCTCTCTTTTAGAGTTCCTAAGACAATTTTGATAGAAAGCTATAACTAGTTGTCTCCTCTCTCACTCTCTCTCACTCATACTATACATTCACTTCTCCATTTTTATTTTTCCAAAATAGTTTACTGATGCTGAAGATTATGCATATGCATGAGAAGGTTGATGTTTGGATATTACAGTTGATGAATTCAGTTCAAGAAACCAATAAAAACTATGATACATCAATATCATAAGTTATAATCTGTCTTGACAGTACAAAAATTGGAACTTCTACGTGCAAGATAGACTAAGCATACTAATAGTAAATCGGAATAAGAAACCCATAATATAAAAAAACATCATATTATTTGGACTAAATGAAGCATTCATAATTATCATCACCTAATTGCTACGAAATACCAACAAAACAAACTTATTAAGTTTGATGTTTATGCATGTAATGGTTAAAGATTAATAGTATTCATAATTCTTATCACCTAATAATTTTGAACTAAAAAGAAAGAGTAGTAAATCAAACATGCCGAAGGTCATTAGTATTTCTTGTTCGGTGAAGCCATTCTCCATTCGAATCAACCTACTTTCAAATTCATCCATGCTTATCTTAAGATTAAGACTTTCTTCTTCCTTCTTATGTAACTTAGCATCAAGCTCTTTGATATAAGCAGATTTCGAATCATTAAAGGTTTTTTGCTTCACTTCACCTCCATAACCAGATACATGACCATAGCATTGTGGGCTAAAGCATTTTTTAGCAACCTCAAAGTTCGAAAGTGATGGCTCGGATTGAATAGTTTTCACAATTTCATCCTATTACGGTATATTTAACTAAAAGCCATTAGAAAATCATAAAAAACAAAATATGCTAAAAGGCTATGCACTAACACATACATATTTGTTTGATGTCTCCGACTCAACTAATTTTCCATCTTTATTTCGAGTCTTATAGAAAATTTCGGCTATGGTAAGTGGGTTAGAATCTTTACCTTCTTACAAGTTGAGAAATTAAAGAGTAAATTAAAGAACATAAAATGAACTTCATAAATAAGAAACACAAGTTTTATTAGATTTCTACAACCATTTCATATATGAGTTCTCTATGTGGCTTGCTTTCAGTACGATGAGGCATCACTGTTTTTCCCCGATTGCTAGAATTTTGATTGCTCATTTTCTATATAAATTATAAAATTTAATCAAATATCAAATTAAAGAATAAAGATGTTTTACAGTATTTTAAATTAGCATTTCTATACCTGAAATTTTTCTATGAGAAACTTGTTAATAACAAGCCATTGGCAATCTTTAGCATTCATCCCATGTGGAACATTTTTTAAAGTCTCAGTGTTAGTTTTGCATGGTCTCACATAATTTACATTCAAACTTGACCTCCAAAGAAGTTGGAAAAGCATTTAATTATGTTTTTTTTATAAGCAATCTTTATTATAATTTAATTATGTTGATGATGGCTAAGATTGAAGTAGCATTAATTAAGGGTTTAGTTAATCAAAAAAAGAATTTGAGAGGGCCAATTTCTTCGGCGTTTGCACTTGTCTTAGTGTCTTATATAGGAAAGATTGAAGAGAAATTCTCGATTGGACTTTCAAATTATTGCTTTTCAGTCTAGAGGGAATGTAATAAGTTAAATTTTCAGCCACACATTTATTTGATCACATGGTTTATTTGATCATATATATATATATATATATTAACCCTTTTATTTTTTTTAAATTTTGTTGTTTAATTTGTTGTTTTTTTATTTTTATAGATATATAGATCCATCTAAATCACTAATAATATGAAATCAGATAACAAATTGGCCTTTAATCTATTCAAGTTGCATGTATTTATAACTATGCAGGATGCCTATTTACTAAATAGCATTGTATTTTAAAATAGGGGTACCAGGTCTCTGTTTAGAATAATTAGGTTATGTATCAGAAGTATTTAAATAATTATATCAGTTCAATAACTCCCAATCAGTTCTTTGTTTAAAATTTAAGGTAATTAGCTACTGCCCAGAATATAGATTTTTGAAGAGTTTATTTCATTTAGTTTTTTCCTTGTTGGCAGTAACATTTATCATTTTCGTTATTCATGGAAGTACAAGACTACCACCCAAGTAGCCTTGATGCTTTATAAAATTATACTTATATACCATATATAAGTGCCTTGCATAGAATGAGTCCTTAATCACTTACTCTCTTGTCTCACGCTCTTAGATTTTCATACTGACTAATGCTCCATTCCAAATTATTCCATTTTCTCTATTCATCTTTTTATTATATGCATTCAAGCTATTTTAAAATGCCAAAACTGAATGGGACGCTTTAACTCAATAATTTACTTTCTCCATTCCTTCTGAATGGCTCCAATACTGCAAATTGGAAGTGGTAAGATTGGGCCATTTAAAATTTTAGGTTCCATGAGTTAATATCCACTCTTGTGCAGCACTGGAGGAAGGGATGGTTTTTCTCCTTTTACAAACTACTAGAGCTTCTCTTTGTAAGTTTAGGCCATAGACCATTCTAATTGGTGGCTGGTAATGGTTGCACTAATCTTTAGACTCATAATATTGATAACTTCATGTTAAACAGTAGTAGTGTTATTGGAGTTTCCTTGTTTTATAATCATAATACGATTATAGCTTTTGTTTCCTGCTTACCATATGATTCAATAAGAGTATAAGACTAAATTGTAGCAAGGCATTTCAATATGTGTATCAAATGTATATAACTTAAAATGATTATAATAAAGCTGCATAACCCATAACCTACCACCATATATATATATATATATATAAAGGATGGTCCAAGGTAATTAAAATGACTAAAGGACCACACTAGAAAGTAGAAACCATAGTTTTAAAACCTTATAAAAAATTATTCTACTGCAAATAACAACTTAGAATCTCACAGTTTCTCTTAATCCCTAGAAATTTATAGGTGCTAATTGACCTATTGGCTTCTTTCATCACTAATCGCAAATGTGGGGTTTATTAGAGGAGATAATAAACTAACTATTTGGACCATGTTGTTATAACATAGAACTCAAGGAAAAAAATAGAACAGACAAACTTACTTGTAGATTACATGCAGGGTCTTCAATCTACAACCTTCTTCAACTTCTCATTAACTGAATAAGTTGGTCTTGCCCTCATTATAGATGCGGTTACTCCAAATTTTTTAGGGATTACTTAAAATGAAGATCAGTAGCTACTATACATAAACAAAATCAATACCTTAGTTATACAGCAGCCAATTCATATAAATAACCCACCACCCCCCAAGTCTGAATCGGAAGCCTCTGATTGTTTTTTTCTTCTTTTTCAAAAATTGCTCTGTAAATGACAGCAGGGATGTATTGAATAGGAAATCTCTTTCTGAATCGATGATGTGATATGGCTTTTGTAATCTGTGGGTTTAGTTTCTATGTCTTGCTGTTTCTCTGTGTTATGGTTGTACTCTCTGGTGTGTTTGTTATACTTGGGTGTAGAGGAAGGAAGAGATAGAAGGTGAAATGGCTGCTTTTGAAGAGAGAGAAATGGAAGGTTAATAGAGAGGGAGCGAGAAACGATGGAAAGTTAGAACTGGCGAGGGAAGAGAAAGATATAAAAAATAATTCAATTCAATGGATTATTTACATATTTATTTTAGTGTAATTTCTAAAGTGGAATAATGACTCAGCTTTTTTTATTATTTTCTAAATATTCCAGCATCCACATATGCTTGATTTACTGAATTTTTTCACCGGAAAATAGATTTATTAAAAAAATCGAAACCTATGTATTTTTTAATGTAATTTTAATAAAGTAGCACTAGGTTTTATTGAGAAAAAAAAAAATTTTACGATTAGAAAGATAATTAAGTCTTTTTTATTTTTTGATAACTGTTTCAAGCCTTTAAGGCCCAAACTGCTACAAGTAAACACATACAGGGGTCTAACTAGCCCAGCATTTGTAATAGCGTTTTTTTTAGAATTTTTGTCCGCAAATCTCTACATTATTACGTGTAATTACTATTATAGAAAATTATATTGTGAACTATAATTTATGGAGCATTAGGGATCTTGCAGTGTGAGAAAGGTAATAAAATACGGTGATAATTTTATAAATAAAGTAAATTTATATAAGTTCATTTGTTAATATAAATTCATTAGTTTATAAGTAAAAGTTTCGTTAGCTTATTAGTAAAAGATTCGTTATTTTATTAAAATGAACATTTCTCAATAAACTAATGAATTTTTTATTTTGTTATTAATAAACTTAGAGTCTTGAAACAAAATGAATTGTGTATATAATTTAATGAATATTATATTATTTTCTTTAATTTTTGTAGCAATAAACTAATAAATCTTTACTTTATTTATAATGAATATTTTTTAATAAACTAATGAACATATTTTAATAAAGTAATAAACATTTTTTCAATAACTAGGTAATGAATATTTACGATATTTTTTTATTTTGATCTATAAATATAAATCCATTAAATCATCTTGATGAATATGTATTATGTATATAATTTAATAAATATTATATTATTTTCTTTAATTTTTGTAGTAATAAACTAATAAACATTTTTTAATAAACTAATGAACATTTCTCAATAAAATAATGAATATTTTTCAGTAACCAGATAATGAATATTTATGACTTTTTTATTTTAATTTATAGATATAAATCGATTAAATTTTCTTGATGAAGATTCATTGTGTATATAATTTAAAAAATATTATTTTATTTTCTTTAATTTTTTGCAGTAATAAACTAATAAACTTTTACTTTATTCATAATAAACTTCTTTCTTAACTAACTAATGAACATTTATCAATAAAATAATAAATCTTTTCAATAACTGGATGATAAATATTTACGAAATTATCCTTGTGTGTTTAATAACTATGTAAATTTATTTTATTTACAAAATTATCATCGTTTTTTATACGTGTGATGGACCCTTGGTTTATAATACTCCATGGACCGGAGTGCATGATATAAGATTTCTATTATTATAACTTCAACATAAAATGTAGTCCATTCTTTCTATTTCAAAGTTTTTATTTTCTAATAATCCCTATTTGCACTTTTTAAATATAATTAATAGTTATCTAATTTAAAAAATTGATTAATTTAAATTCCTAAAATCAAAGAATCATTAATTAAGTGAATCTATTTAAAATAATATAGAATAATTACTATATACATTTTTTATTTGTCATTTTCTTGCTATATGAAGGTTATATAGGAACAAAAATTATTCATAACTAATATTAATAATGAATAATTTTCGTTCATATAAACCAAGTTATATGTTTGTTATATATAGGTTCTATTGATGTTATATGATATAAAATATTGCACAAATTTATTTTATTTTTAATTATGAAACTAAATTTTGTAATACCAAATAGGCATAAAAAATGTGTTTAATCATGTATTGATTAGATGTTGATGTATGTAATGTTTTTTAAGGTGTAACATATTTAAATACAGAAGTATATTGTTCTTGTATTGAATATTTAACCGCCAAATAATAATGACACTGTTTAAATGTTATATATAGGTTATCTAAGGTTATATTGGTGGTATATGATATAAATTCATGCACATATATTACATTTCAATTTGTTTTTGTCACATAGATCAAGTTATATATTTGTTATATATATATATATATATTATATTGGTATTATATGATATGAAATCCTGCACAAATTTAAATTATTTTTAATGATGAATTCAAATTTTGTAACAGCATAACTATTATTTAACTGTATGTATATATGTATGAACAACATAAAGATATCCATATAATACTCTCATTTTGTGATGATTGAAAAAGGTAAAATATGAGTCTCGTAAATTCTCCCAATAAGTTTTCTTAATTTACCCTATCAGTTAAGCAAATGGTTAGTTGTTAATTGTACGGAGAAGATATTCTTCCTTTAATTTATCAAGAAAAAGATGGAAAATAGTAAAAAGCGGAGATCTTACTGTATAGGCAGCACTTATAGCAGTTCGTGGATTAATAGAGTTTGAATCAATAATGGAAAGAAAATAAATAGATAATTTGAATTGATAATGGAAATAAAATAAATAGAGAATTTGAATTAATAATGGAAAGAAAATAGCAAAATCAATAGAAGTAATCTGATAAAGAAAGAGAGAACGAAAAAATAGGAAGATCAGTTATCCAGGTACAAAACTTGAAAACAAAGGGGAAAAACGCAAAGTGAAAGTATGAACACAAATTTTTTTTTTTCAGAAAAAAATTGACGTTGAAAATGGAAATTCTCTAAAAAATCGAATATTCAGTGTTATTTCCTCAAGTTAAAATTCCTCTTTAAGTCTATAAATGAAAAGAAAGAATCAGACCCAAGTAAGTTCCCAAAACGTGTGCTAGCCTAAAAAAAAGAAAATTCTTTATGCAAATCGCGGGTGGGCGTGTTTTTAGGGTTGAGATTTGTTTATTCAATTTAATATTAGAGGTATAATGTGATTTTAAAAATCACTTATGGATCTTTTAGGTAATGAAATTATTATATATATTATGGTAATTAGTATTAAAAAAGTGATACTCAGTGTATTTTTTTTTTCTATTTTCTATCACCTTATTGAAAACAATAGCATTTAGACTTTATTTGGTAAAATTAACTGATAATCTATATATTAGTTGATAATATAGTTTCAAACTAATAATTTAGTTGATTTAATTAAAAATGTTTAGTAAAACTAAATGAAAAAGATAGCTAAAAAATATAAAATGATATAAAAGGATATAGTTATATTAATAAAAAATATTATATAAAAATATATTTAAGTACATAATATAAATTAATTATATATATATATTATAAAAATTATATTAATATTTTTTCTCAACATACTAAACACGTATACTTTTATCATCTAACATTTTATTATTATATATATATATATATATACATATTAAATAATTTAATAATTATATTATTATTACAACATGTCATTTATAGAAAAAAATAAGGGATAAAGGGAAACAAATAATAAGCTACTAGCTTTTTATTAGATGCTAATTATACTGGTTTTTTTTTTTTCTAAATAAACTATTTTACCAAAAACAAATTATTAGTCAAAGATCAAAAAATCATAAAAATTTCGGTAATCTATGAAATTTCCTCAAAGTTTAATGTGACAAATCAAAATTAAAGAGCTTTATATTCAAACATAATGTGAAAAGTTTTGACATCTCAAATATAATTTTTTTTTCAAATAAATAATTTTGAATGTGAACTCATAATTTCTACATTTATTTAATATTTTTTTCCAACTATTCAATAATCTATATTTCAACTAGATAGATTTATTAAGAAGTAAAACACACTCTCTTAAATTTTAAAAGTATTTAAGATATCTGATTGAGATAAAAAAGATCCCACCATTCTATCGCACCTGTTGGAGGGTTACTTATATTTTAAGATTGTAAAGAACTTGAATTCAACATTAATTTAGTGCCTTTTAAAGCGAGCAGGTGAGACCTACTTATTTTTATACTCTTTCCATTCCATTTTAATTATTATTTTCGATAATTTTATCAGAATTAAAAATTTATTAATTAGCTTTAAATTTAGAAGAAAAAAAAAAAGAATTGTTAAAACTAAATTACCCTTCATTTTGAAAGATTTAAAATTGTTGGAAAAGATAATAAAAAAGTAAATAATTATTTAGTCTAAGCCAACAATAAATGTCTTTTAGAATTCTACAAATACTAAAGCCTTATTTGGCATTGTGTTTGAAAAAAATGTTTTTCGGAAAAAAAATTTATATTTTTAATTTTTTTTAGTTTTGAAACTTGTTTTTGATATAAAAAGTTAATATATATTTTTAAAAAAAATAAATTTGAAAAAAACAGTTTATAAAAAATTTAAAATCTACTTTTAAGACATTCAAGAGTAATCTCAAATACCCCCATAAGAGTAAAATTAGAAAAATAAAATTTATTTTATGGATTGTATAAAAGTGACAAATAAATGAAATTTTATATTTTCTCTAAAGTAACTGTTAAAAGGGAAATGAGAGAGTATGTTTCGCAAAATAATTTTGAAATCTAAAAATACCGATCAGCTGCAAGTTAATTTAATGCAGGATTGAAGTTAATTAATGTACTTAATCATTAACAAACGGATCATGCGAAAGTTTTAATTTTGTTACACGCGATTAAAGAAGACACTTTAGGCTAAAGTAGCAATGCAGTTCAATCATATGCTTAGCTGAGGCCTGTTTTTCAGTATTTGCTTTCATTCAAGTTTCATTTTCTGTATATCTCAATTGCTCACTAGCTTTATTTTTATTTTTATCGGTTTTATTTTCTCAATATTTTAATTTCAATAACAATTAAATTTAAGCGTACAGTTAATAAAACTTAAAAATTTACAATCATCTGATGATCAAGAAATCATTAGGTGCAAATTTCATTTTCAGTTTGGAAAACACTTTGAATTTTTTTTTATATACTCGCATTCATTCTTTTCTAGACACGTCCATTTACTAAGAAATTGCTAACAGTTGTTAATTACTGTTATTATGGTTAATATTAAGAAAAAAATTATCAATCCATCTTCGGGCTATCTTCATTTTCATATATCGCTTACGTTCTTAGGCATAAATTAAAAAAATTAATTAATACAATTATTATTGAGTGGGGAGGTAAATTGTATAGCAAGACTGCTGAGGAAAAAGGATTATTAATTGTTTGTGAAACAATATTATGAGCAGCATGAAGAGGTTGCTAGCAAAGTCTAGCATGAATGATTTAATGTGTGAAAATTTTATGAAATATGCATTCTGAAAATTAAAAAATATATATATATTTAATTCATCAGATAAAAAACTTTTCAGTACTATCACAAAATTTATTTCCAACCATTTATTGACTAATTACCCATGTGGGTGTTGATGAGATGGGGTGTGGGGAGTGCGTCTTTTCCAGTTTAATTAGAAATATCGAATTTGAATACTGGATATGCAACTATTTTAAAATTCTATGAGATAGTGTTTAGCTGCTTTTGAGATTCTGTCTGACACGAGCATATTAATCTCAGTGTATGATCTCTAGTGACTGGCTGAGAATACCTATAGTTTGACAAAAAAATAATAATTAAAATCAAATGGCCATAATTCAATTGCAATGTATGAATTGACACAATTTTTTCAGTTTAATAAAATACATTGAGTTTAAATTCTAAATATATATGCAACTCTTCATGTCCTACATAGTACGTTTGATTTAGTTGAATTAATTTCTCATACCAAATTAAAAAGAAAAAAGAAGTCAAATGCCCATATATTTTGATATTGGAACTTCTGTTATAACTTTTTCATGATATTTATGAAATTTTTTATTCTTACTAGATTGATCCTTTTTTGTGAGTTTAATTTGCTCACCTGTTTATATAAAAAAAGAAAACTCAAATGCCCATATTAATTGAGAGTCAAAGTTTAATTATTCATAATCTTAAAGAAACATTTAATAGAAAAAGGCCATAAATTAAAGGAGGCTCTATCATATTAATCAAAAGTGCATGCATCAAGCTGGAGTGTGAGAAATTTCGAAAAGGTAAAAATATTCACTTTATGAAAGAATAATATTAATCCGCAATATGCTATAATGGGTCCAACTTGATCTTCAAAAAGAGTTTATCTTTTTGTTGCTTAATTAAATTACTAGTTAAATTAATAAGTGCAATGATAATGAAATGATTTCTGAGTAATAACTTTTGAATAAATGAGTATTAGATGTAATTTATTCTAAAAGCTAGCTTAAGAGAGAAGGGATGTAGAAGTTATTATAAGAAATAAATATATATATATATATATATATATATATATATATAGTTAATTAGCTCACGTGAGATATCTTAATTCTCAACATACACTCTCACATCTATGGCTGAATACATAAGAAAAATCTGGAGCAAAAATTTTTGTAGAAATAGACATTTGCGAATGGCGGCAAATTATATTATACACCTAAGTGTACAATGTTAGGTGCTCTCAATTAGCTCATACGTATCAGATACATTATTTAATAATTGTAAATACATTATTTTAATAATGGTTTAACGGTTGTTTTTTTCAATTCTTTATTTTTGGCAATTTTTTCAGCCCATCTTTCTATTTTTTGACAAGATTTTCTTACTTATTTTATTTATATTGTTCGATTTGTTTTTTTGTAATTTTTGTTCTATTACAAATTGATAAACATATTTCATTTGAAAATGCGATCTGTAAGAGTTTTATTTGTGATAATTCATGTAATAATCAAATATAGATGAAAAAATTTATAAAAATATATACAATTATAAAATAATGTATTTGCAGTTATTAAATAATGAATATGAACTCGATAAGTAAATAATTAAATATAAATGAAAAGATGAAAAAAATTCATATGAAAACAAATAATGAATTTACAGTTATTAAATAATATATTTACAGTTATTAAATAATGAATCTGTATTTTTTTTTATAAATCTTATTTCTTTTATTAAGAATGAGGGGAAAAATCACATTAATCTAATTAAGATGATGAAAAAAAATCTCTTCTTAGAACTAAATAAATAGGTACGAGCATGACAACCCCATGTTTCTCTCCAAAGAACAAACAAAGCAGTACAGCAACCACAAAGAACCTAGCAAACGAAAAAGAAGAAAAAGAAAAGCAAGGCCTGAAATGAGAACAAAACACTACAACTGAGAGAAGAAGCCAACAACAAAACCACAGTATAGAGAAAATCAACCAAAAGAACCAAACCTCAAATGCCTAGTAGGCCAGCAACTGTAAGAAACGGAAATAGCTAAACTTAAAAGCTACAAGGAAAGAACAATCTCACATATGATGAAAGGTATTGGACCTTTTTCATAGCTCCAAGATTGAATTCCAATAGGAGATTGTAGAAGAAAAGAACAACTATAAGAAAAGAAGAGATAATATACTTTAAACCATACCCACACACGCTGATAGACAAAGTGAATAGTGTCTTGAAACTCCTTCATCTCATTATCGAAGTACCTTTTGTTTCTTCTTAACCACATTGACCAACTAATTGCATAAAAAAGTGTACACCACAAATGCTTTTGGAGCTTCCCCCAAATACTACCATTCTAATAGCAAAAGAAATTCATCATAGTCGCTGGCATTACCATAGAAATACCCCACCATCTGAGAAAATAATATCATAGTAAGCAAATAATTAAACACACAAGAAAAGATAAAATAAATTCATGAAACAAATAGTGAATATACAGTTATAAAATAATATTTCTACAATATTAAATAATGAATCTGAACTTGGTAAGCAAATAATCAAATATACAAGAAAATATGAAACTGATTCATGAAAATAAATAATGAATCTACAGTTATAAAATAATATATTTATAGTTATTAAATAATAAATTTGCAGTTGTTAAAATAATATATATACAATTATTAAATAATAGATATGTGGGAAAGTTAGTGATTTTTAACTTCCGTATACGCGAATAAATTTTTGGAGTATCTAATATTGTGCACTCAAGTGCACACTATAACAATTTGCGGATGGCTCAACTGGCAACTGGTGGCTTTGATAATATCTTGAATAAATGGGTCTTGGATCTCACCCCTCCCAATAGTCTCATTCTACAATCTAACAAAAAGCCAACTTAATTAAAATGTGAATAAACATAAATAAATTTAACATAAATCCCATATTTTTAAATTACAATAGCATATGATTACTGTTAATGACATATTAGCTTTATTGAATCATGCTTTCAGACCAATGTAATGATCCTAAGATTATGTCCCAACTGCAATTTGTCGGTAATCATATCATAACTAATTAAAACATCAAATTATATTTATGCTACATTTCAATTCAGTCTCAAGCTTGATAATTTTGACCTTTGCTTTAAGCTTCTGCTGTTGCTATTGATTTATTTATACATATAACAAATAAATTTTTCCTTTTTTTTTAATTATTTTTTCAAGAAAAAAAAAAAAGAAAAGAAAACCTTGCTTTAAGCTTCTTCCATTTATAGTTTTTGTTTAGGCTTGGCGGGACTCACCTTTCGGCTTTCAGGAAAATGATAATAAAGATAAACATTTTCATGTTTAGTTTGTAATAAAAACTGAATTTGTTAAAAAGAGATTTCATATTCGAACTCTATGAAACACATTCCTAAGTAAGGATGAAGAATTTTAATTGTAATTAAATTTCAGGTAAGATTAATTTTATACCCTAAAATGGACGGATATTTATGTGATTTAAAAAAAAGTATTTTTATTTTATTTTCTAAAGGAAAATTAATAGATATTGTACTTATAAATGGAAAAGGAGGTGGAAGGTATAATTTGATGCAGAAGTGCACTGTCCCACTTTGAGGGCACATTTCTTGGAAGTCTGGGGTGTAAAATTTGACTCTAAGAAAGCAACTTTCTCCAACCAGACACATAAATTTTCTTGTACATCACCCCACCCCAAAAAAATAAAAATTAAAAAAGTTTTCATGTTCATCCATGATTAGGACAGCTTAAGCTTCAATCTTTCATATTAATGCTAACAATTTGAAAAAACCTAAAAGAAAAAGAAAAATCTTGTGGGATTTTGGGCAAAAGCTTTATATATATCATCAGATTGTGGTTGGTCCCATTGAGATATATATATCAATATTATAGTTTTCTTGGTTAAAAAGACAAAACTCTTGGATTATTGTGACCTTCCAAACTTGTTGACTATGAATCATTATTCCCCCACTTTCTCTCTTTGGACATGAAATTCCTGATACTCTTCTTTTTCTGTTTATTAAATATTTAATTTTGATAAAAAAAATTTAATTTAATAAATAAATGATATCCGTTTTGAAATTTCAAATTTAAACTCCTGTAGAATTCTTATAACCAAGGAAAATAAATTAATTTTGTTTATTTTTTATTCATATATATATATATATATATATATATATATAGTTCAAATTATGTGCTTGCATTCCACTATCGGATCCTAAGCTGCTTTTTTTCTTAGAAGTTTTTTTAACTTCTATAAATGCTTATACAACCCATTGTTTATTAAAGAAATATAATCCTAAAATAACCATTTATTTAATTAAGGATGTAATATAGTTAATTATATCTCGTTAGTAAGATTAAGTATAGAAATTAAGTAGCAATGGGAGGATGAAAAGAGTCCATATTATTAACTTTTGAAGTCTGCAAGTAAAAGAAAGGGGCAAGGCATATAAGTTTTGCCATTTTATCCTCTAAAATTTTTTAGAGTCTATTTAATCTCATGTATTCGATTTTTTGTAACATTTGGCCCTCTATTTAATCACGTAGCAAAAGTGTGGATAACAAGTATTGTACAATGTGTGTGAAGTAAACAGTATATTTATAATTCATCAGATATGAGGCCAAATATAATATTTTATAAAATTAATAGGTGATAGAATATACCATAAATAGAATATAGATAGCTAAATAGGCACAAAAAAAAAAAAAATTTCTCAAACACAAAATGGCAAAACAGGACAAATACACGCCTAAAAGAAATATATATAGTGAAAGCCTTGAGTGGCCTATGTATATATATCCATCTAGGTCCTATTAATCTACTATGCTGAAATAGTGCAAAGAGAGAGAGAGCTAAAAAAGGAAAGACACTCCTATTTTGTTCCAGGGTATGAAGAATGTTAACACAAAGATTAGTTTGAAGACTTTACAGTTTAAAGATTTGATGTACTATACATTGGCATGCATGATATGAAGTAGGTGGTAAGATGGGTGATCGACTTTACAGTCCATTTTCAACTCGCAAGTGTTGATTGTTATTGCTAATCTAATTAACAAGGAGATCATAATAATCAATATAATTGATATTGTCTTGTGTTAGACAGAAAGTTTGAAAGGTGCTATCAAACTCTTTTTATACTGTAGTCTTTTACTTATGTTTGAAGATCAGGAAAAGGTTCCAATCTGGGTGATCAAACTCTCTTTTTAACGAGTTCAAATCTTATATATAGAGTACATTTAAAGTTGAAAATGAGCATTTTACCTTTAATAGAACTATTTGCCTCGAATCTAGATACTAGGTAGTTTGAAACTAAAAATAAGTTTCATGGTCCACAACTTAATTGGATCCTTAAAATTAAAATATTAAGGAACCTAAATCATTCAATATCATGTTAGGAACTCCAGTTTATTATGTGCAAATGGTCCACAGAGAAAGTAAAGATTGATGTGCAGTAGGGGTGTGCAAAATAAATATATGGTTCTCAAGTGGTACATTATTAGATAAGAAATACTGCTTCTCCTAACACATTTTGTTTCAATTTGTTATAACTAGTATAAAATACTTATAATTTTAATACAAATAAAATAAGTAGATGGATGGATAGAATACAAATATTTTATGTTAGCTGAGATAAAAAATGTAAGAACAAATATCATTTCTCATATTAAATATGTTGGTTCTCAATTAACTAATTAGCTATTATGATCGTGCCTCTCATGCAATTAAGACATCCACTAGCCTATATATATTCTCGAAAGAAAGAAAGGGAAAATTAGTATATTCATGTATTTTCATTACAAAAAAAGGAAAAAAAAGAAGAAGAAAGAGAGATAGAAAAAGATAAAATGTTCTCATTACTTCTTTTTGTTGATTTTGGTTGGTTTTTAATGGGTAGGAGAAAAAATCATGAATATTCAGTAAAAAAATAAAATAAGAAAAGAATCACTAACAAAATAATTTTTTAAATAGATTCAATATATTACATTATCTATTTACTAATTAATATTTCAATCACATAATAATATATATACAAATTTATTAATTATTGTATTTACATAAATTAATATAAATAAAATAATTAAATATATATTTTTATATAATTGAATTAGTCGATGAATTAAGTGTACAGTGAGTCTAAATTTTTCCACAAACAAATTAGTAGTTGAATCTCTACGCTAGGGCGAAGGAGTGACTCATTAAGCATTAGTAAGGGAGAAAACGTCATGACAGAGTGGGGTTGATGTCATCATAAACCCCATACCAAACGCCGGCAGCTTCTCGTGGCCAAATGTTAGTGCTAGTGCTGCTATCATCGATTGTTTGAATATTCTTTTTTTTATTATTATTATTATAAAGAAAATTTTATAGTTTAAACACAAAATAAGTTACAATGTATTTAAAAAGAAATTTAACGAAAAAAGATAAAAAGTAATATACATAAAAGAATGGGACCAAAGCAGCCATGCGTGTGCTCACTAATATGGATCTTATAAATTCGTATATGTAGTTTGTTAATTTAAATGCCCTAGCAAACTACCTATCAACAATAAATATATATATATATATATATATATATATATATATATATATATATATATATATATATATATATAAGCAGAGAAATTTTTAAGTGCATTTTGTTTATTATGTCATCCATAAATTAAGAGAAATATTATTTGTTGTAATACTTTTTGTTCCAACTAACATAAAATAATTGTACTTTTAATGCAAATTGAGTAAAACAAGTGAGTGAGTGGATATAGTACAAGTATTTTATGCTAGTTGGGAAAATAATATTTCTCATGAATTAATTTAATCATTAAATGACATATATGTATATTACATTTACTTCAATTAATGAAAATAAAACAATTAAATACATATTAATTAGTAATTAATATAGTATATAATTTATATAAGAATTTTTCATATAAGTAATAATATTTTTATGTAAAGTGGGAGGGGAAAAACTACTTTATTTAAAGATAAGGTGATAAAAAAAAAATTCTTCCTTAGAACTAAAACCAAAATTATTAAATAAATGTAACATTAGGAATAATCTTGTTAATTTTTTGTTACTTGGTTATTTGGCGAGTTGTTTTTTTTTGTTCAATAAATTAATTTCCTCATATCATAGCGTGTAAGACGGTGATTATAAGAGATTCTATAGATTGCGGATAGAGGTGATAAAGTTCTATTATTATTGGTTAATAGTGATAAAAAAGACTTTGAACTAAAAATTTTATTCAATTTTTATAAGTGATAATATTAATTAAATAATAAATTTATTAGCAGTAATTTTAAGATTTTAAATAAAAGATATATCAAAACTAAAATAATAAGAGGGGGGCGGGGGGGAGATGTTCTGCTTGATATTGTTGCAGAATACAATAATTGTGTTGAAAGGGGAAATAAAAAGGTTGGTTGGTAGAATGATATTTGTTTTCCCTTTTGTGTATATATATATATATATACCATATTTTATTGAAAGGGAAAAACCACCTTAAGAAAGAAATTCGGAGTGATGAAAAAAAATCCCGCCTAGAAATTGGTAAAGTGGATTTCTATTGATCCAATTATACAGAGTTTTTATTTTTATAATTTGCGTTCCTTTTGCCATATATAATCTAATTTAATCACATTACGGTGCCGTATAGAAGAGAATTAATTATTAAATAATCCTCTTTAGGGCGAGAGTGAAAATTAATATAAGCCAGCCAGTGTGGCAGCAAATACTAGAACTCGCAAAGGGAGAACAAATACAGTTGATTAGAAGCTCTAGATTACCGTGCCACATGTCAAAAGTGATTAGCACACATGTATTATTTCCATACTGCTTTTGACTTCGAGTTCTGTTTTTTTTAATTTAGATTTTTAATTATAAATATAATAATATTATCTACTATAAAATTTATGCTTCAAATTAAACAAATGATTGAGAAAACAAAAACGAAATGGAGACTTGTTGCATAGTGAACAAGTCTCTCACTTCCAAATGAGAAAAGAAATATTTATTTATATGAAATTACCATTAAATTGATAATTTATTAAGAACTTTTTTTTTTCATTTAATATATAATTCGTAACACAATTCAATCTCACAAAGGTTAGTCACAATATCTAAAAATAATTTGAATATGCGATAATTTGATAAAGAGTTCAATCATATATCATATTATAAGTATGATATTTAAAAAAAAAAATATTCCACAAAATCAATTTGAATATTTAGGGCATTTAAGCTCTCACTTTATAAGAGCTGAATGTGGGACTGTAGAAGCACTATTCTCAGTTATTTTATATAGAAAATACATGGGGAACTAATTTTTAATAAATTATAATGATTATAACCGGTATTTCATATATGATAGTAACCAGTAATTTTTTAATTGTTCTAATAATTAGAGTTATAAAATGTTAAATTTAAATCTCTAATCCAACTTCTTATAAAAAAAAATATTACATGTATATATAATGGTACCACTCTTAATTAACTAGAATAGAGAGAAAATGGTTTTATTTTTTTTAAGGTCGGAAAAGGGTTTTTCTTTTTCATCGATATAGAAAAGTAAGATTAATTGAAAGTAGAGCTGATAATTCGTGTTATATCACTATTTATCTTATTTAAATGTGTCATTTTCATGTCGTACAATCATTTAACCGTTTATAAATTTATATATGTGTCATATAAATATTTAAATATAACTTTTCGTGTCACGTAATAGTTTAAACGTATTGTTTTACGTCGTATAATTATTTAAATATATTATTTTATGTAGTATAAAATTTATTAAATATTTTATATATTTTTAAATTTATTTAACTGTGTCATGAATAAATTAAAAATATTGATATTATAAAAAAATTTATACCGTATCATATCATTTAATTGTATTCCAAATCTAATCGAAAGCAAATACACAACCCCTATATTTCACTATATAAAAAAAAATTTACAGGTACCCAAAATATTCTCCTACTAACCTACCAAAAAAAAAAAAAAAAAAGAAAGAAAGAAAGCAGAGGCATCATCCATGAATCTAGATATATATGATACAACTGAAACACAAAAAGAGAGAGGAAGCTAGAGAGATACGAGGGGGCACAGTAGATAGAGAGAGATGGAGTATGTTCCAAGACACAATGATTACATGGTCTTAGGGAAACTGAAAAGGGTGGCCTGGCAGCAGCTAAGTGTATGGAACAACGTGGGGGCTTTACCTAAGCTAAAGAAACTCTCCATTTTCTTTAACACCCTCCAACGCTTTTTTTTTTTATAATTGCTTGATGAGAAGAATGAGCGAAGAGCTTATCTATTTAATAAAATGATTAAGCTTATAGAATAAAAACTATTTTAAAAAATTTATCTCTCCTCGCTAACCAATAAAGACGAGTGTCAATGAGTATTAGAAAGTAGAGAGTATCGTTAACATTTCCCTTTCAATTTTTACCGTTAGATTTTTCATTTGAAGAAATTACAAAAAAACGTTTGAGATTTTAAAAATTATAATTGTAAATAAATTTTTAAAAAATTAACAATGCATTTCTCTATTTTTTAATAAAAATATAGTTGGAGATAACAAATAGAAAAATTTGGGCTTAAATATACTGATTATTCAACAATTATATTTATCGGTAACAAATAGAAATTCTAAACTCTTATAAAAGGTCATTAGATTATATATGACATTCTTAAAAATTCACACAAAACATTTCAAATATAGAAAAATTATGTGATATATTGTACTGCATTATTTAAAATTCATATAGTATCAAATAAATAGGCATATATCAAATGACATGTAGTGTTCTATTAAATTTTTAAAAATTTGTTTCTGATCCTAATTTGTTAAAACCTCTAGAAGATTTTCTGTAATTTGTTCTTTTGATTTGGTTACTACGTTATGTTTTGTTTCATAGTAGTCTTTAGAAGTGTGATATTAAAAAAAAAAAGTGATATTTTGTAGAGATTAAATATTAAATTCATAACTTCTAACTTGTACAATGACTAGTTTATGATAAATTAATCAATTGAATTAATCTCAATCAGTGGAATGTTATCATTTTATTGGACAGTAGAAATTAAATTGGAGTCAAAATAGGAATTTGTTAGTCATAGAATCTGTATTGTTTTTTTGGATTTGGTATCCAAAATTAGTACAATTAATTTAGATAGTGTCGTATAGGACCTAAAAGAACAGCAAAATACTTCAAAATTTTAAAGTAACTACATATTCAATATTTGAATTCAGAACATTTTATTATTAAATAGGAAAAATTTTGTACCAACTTATGATCCTAAATAAAAGCATATTATTTTTCTTAATATTTTCTATTCATGTTAGTTGTCTGTCAAAGGCATTGTTTTGCTGAATAAAAGTGTGTTCCAATTTATCAATATCAGCTCAAATATAATATGACTGAGGCACTGAAAACCAATTCAACAAGATAAACAAATTAAATTAACAACATTAATAAGCTTAATACAAATTAATTAATTTTTCTAATTAACTAACCCAAGTTTTCATTGAAAGAATTTTTTTTTCCGTAGTATCTTTTTTTTTTTTTGGTAAATTAAGTGTGTGTATATATATATATATATATAATATTAAGCTAGCTGAACCCTTTTAGCATGATGATACTATCAGCCTTTTCGGTCTTTGGTCGGTCGACAATCTGTGTGTTGTGTGTTCACTGTGTTTTTGTGTTTCCCATTTTCCTTTATCTCACTCTCTCTTCAACTGCACTCACAGAGTGTAATTATACAGTTAGAACCAATCACAAAAGAATAGAATAATGCCATTTATTTATGATAAATTTTTTTTTGTTATTATAAGAGAATATATTGTATAAAAAATGAAGAAAAGGATACATGATAAAGAATGCCGTAACAAGTAAGGAAAGTGAGAGTAGCAACTAGCAAGCAGTGACATTTACAGGCTCTTCATATATTTAAGATTGGTGGAGTCAGAGAAAAAGAAATAGAGAACCAATAACCTATTAGTCGATTGATTACTGTGAGGTATGGAATTTAAATATTCTGTTCAATCAATTATGGAAAGAAAAGAAAGAAAATTAAAAATGAAAAAAGGGGTATATATATGTACATATATCAGCCTTAAAATTTAAGGTAGACCAAGAAAAACAAAAAATAAACCAAAAAGTTCCAAACAAAAGGAAAGCGTTTTAGTTAGGGGATAAAAAAGCCTTCTTTGCCACTACCTCTATAGATAGAGTTTACACCACTGAAAAGTCCAATTTCTTTCTGTTCTTCTTCTTCTTCTTCCCTTTTCTCTCCCAGATCTTCTGATTTTGTTTCTTTGTGAAAATTTCAAATCTTTAATTAATTAACTAAACTCTTTTTGTTTCTTCCGAGAGAGAGAGAGATGTGTGGATTAATGAAAGAAGAAGATCAAGGAGAGTGTTCGCAGGCTACTCATAACTTTCAAGGTTATCAAGAACAGCTATTTCTGCAACAAATGCAACAGCAGCATCAAAGCAGTGATATCTATGGCGGTGTTAGAGGAACATCATCATCATCATCAGGATTGATTTTCCCTGAGGTTTCACCAATCTTACCGTGGACTCTCCCTCCGGTTCACTCCTTCAATCATCATCATCATGATCCATTTCTTATTCCTCCTCCGGTCCAATCGTCTTACGGGGGATTATACAACAGAAGAGCTCCTGCTTTGCAGTTTGCCTATGATGGTTCATCAACCGATCAGCTTAGAATCCTATCCGACACTCTTGGACCCATGCTTCAACCCGGTTCAGCTCCTTTCGGGTTACAAACTGAGATGGGGAAGATGACCGCTCAGGAAATCATGGACGCTAAAGCTCTCGCTGCTTCAAAGAGTCACAGTGAGGCCGAGAGGCGAAGAAGAGAGAGAATCAACAATCATCTTGCTAAACTAAGAAGCCTACTACCAAGCACAACCAAAGTAAGTTAAATTTTATTTTTTAGTGAATAAAGTGAGTTCAATTTTTATTCATTAATTAATTAATAATCATTAATAGAAATTTAAATTCGACATCTAGTTATAGTTATTGATCCTGATCATACTTATTGGTTTTTATGATATTGTTATCGTTATTATTTTGGTTGTGGGACTTGTGGTAGTTCCGAGGAATAGCGAGAAAAACTAAAAGGGAATAAGGGGTAATGTCGCAGAGTTGATATGATAAAGAGAAACCGACAAGCAGTTGAAAAAGCTTCCATGGAAAATTTCTTGCCGGTTATCAGTCAAAACTAATCCGAAACATTTAAGTGAAATGAAACACAAAACATAGCTTCTTTTTCTCGGTCAGTCTCTTGTATACATAGCCATGCCCTAATGGCTAACCCTTTATACTCCTTTCCAACCCCACCATTAATAACCTACTCATTCATCTCATAATCAACACTATAAAACCATGTTTCTCTTCTTTCCATTCATCTAGCTCATTGAATTAGTCTACACTCTACAGATAACACTAAATTTATCTGGACTTTAGTTATTATATATACTGATTTTGTCTTTTTTTTTTTTTGGTCTGATGTTGTAGACGGACAAAGCTTCATTACTAGCTGAAGTTATCCAACATGTTAAAGAACTAAAACGGCAGACATCCTTGATAGCCGAGACAAGTCTGGTACCCACCGAAATGGATGAACTAACAGTGGATGCAACTGATGAAGACGGCAAATTTGTGATCAAAGCTTCACTTTGCTGTGAAGACAGATCTGATCTTTTACCTGACTTAATAAAAACCTTGAAAGGCTTGCGCTTAAGAACACTCAAAGCCGAGATCACGACACTAGGCGGGCGAGTGAAGAATGTTCTATTCATAACAGGAGAAGATGATTCATTAATTGATAGTAATGAGCAACAGCAGCCACAGTATTGTGCAAGTTCCATCCAGGAAGCACTGAAAGCTGTAATGGAGAAGACTGGTGGCGATGAATCTTCTTCCGGAAGTGTTAAGAGACAAAGAACAACTAATATCAATATCCTCGAACAACAGCAGCACAGGTCTCTATAACTAATCTAGCTAATTAATTTACTAATTAATTAAAGATCATCTCACTCTTAATTCTGTTTCTTTTCTTCTTCTTCTTTTTCTTCTTCTTCTTTTCAAATTCACTTGTGGGTGTGTATGTTTTTGGTGTGTTTTGATGTGATTCTTTGTGTTTTGGGGCAGTGAAAGGCAGGTAATGATGGTGTGTTTTTGTGTACTTACATCACTCCAAAATATATAGGAAATTATGTAGAGAGCACAAATAGATTGTGGTTGGTACTTATGTTAATTGAGAGAAATCTTTAGGTAAAATCTATTTATCTTATCATACATAAACTAATATAATAATTTCTTGACGTGTATATATATTGTATTTATATCGACTAATGAGAATAAATTAATTAAATACATATCAATAAATAATTATATTAGTCTATGTATAACATGTTAGGTAAAGTCTATCTATTGCTCCTTAATTGGTTGTGTTTCCTAATCTATGTCTTCTGCATTATTATGAGGTTATGATAAATAATGTGAATAAAAAAAAAACCTTACATTAATGAAATGAAGATGAAACTATTTGTAAAAATGGCGTAATTTTTTACAAACCACAAGGCACAACAGTTTTCTTTCACTGTGATATACCAATAAATCAGAATAAAATAATGGGAATTAATGGGGTTAGAGCGAAAAAGAAAAAAAAAAAACTGAACCATTACGTTCATATCTCTCACCACGCAATATTTTATGATGACTTATATGAATCCAAATGAAAATAAATTTGTGTTTCATGAAAAACTATAAAATTTTGGTGAAATAGTCTCATTTTTAAAATGTAAATTGTTTTTATTTTCATATTATTTTAACCATAAGCCCCCATTTATGCACAGAGATTATTTCTTAGTGGTGAAATAGGAGTAGTAGGACAAGAAAGAAAGGGCAGAGATAAAATCAGATGAGTAGTACTGCAAATGTTAGTGTGGTAATTAATTATGAAGTGGAAGAGAGAGCAAGAGAAGCAAATTAGTCGAGAGTTATTTCTATGTTGGGTTTAATATAAGGTTTCTCTTGCCACGAAAAAGAATTTTTTTTTCCCATGAGCAACAATATTCAAACTCTGTCTCTCTCGTCCTGTTTATTTTTATTTTTTGGAATTTATTGATAATTATAAGAATGGTGACGATGTTCATGGTGACGATATTTTCATCGTCATGTGCTGCTACGTCCCCACCATTGCTCTTTTCTTAATTTTATAATTATCAGTACAATATTATTCCTATCTTATACTTCCATTTAATCATCTAGCTCTTATTTTGAACAGAAAAACCAAAAAAAATTAGAAGGGAAATTAAATTCTTTCTATTTAAGAGAAAAAAGATGTATACCATTTCATCCAATCTCTTAAAAATATGTTTTTTAGTTAATTAATTATGATTAACTAATACCTAAAATTAAGCAGTGATCCTTAAAAACGGATCTTGTTGGTAACTCAGTGACTCAGTCCATGATTCCACTAATCAAGTAATTAAAAAGAGCACAAATTTATAACCAATTCAATGCAATATAACATTTATTAAAATTTGTTTGCTGTCTTATTAAACCTGTTTATTACCTTTAATTTAGGTAATATTTATAATCTTAATTTGATTTATTAATGAAGAACCAGCAGAAAAAGGAGAAAGATGAAGTTAAATTAGGACAGAAGTTCAGTCCCAAAAAAAAAAAGAAAGTGAGGACAGAAGTTCAGTCCCAAAAAAAAAAAGAAAGTTAGGACAGAAGTTATGTACACTGATTGATTGCTTCATTAATTTAATTAATTGCCCTTTTATATAACATTACATCGAGAGAGAAAACATACACCACTGATATGGACTTGTGTAAGTGCCCTTGGGTAGGTATTATAGGTAACTTGACCATACTGCTCGGCTCGTAGCTATTGGTTGAGGTAGTTTAACATCACTTCCCTTTTTTTATTTTTTTGAAAAACGTCACTTTGTTTTAAATTTTATCATATTCCATAATAAACCAACATTTAATTTAAATTGGATTAGATAAAATTCATGAAATAGGAAAAAAAAAAAAGACTGATTTCTATGAAGGCAACACACCCAAAAACTTCAACAACTTTTCGTTTCTTTTAAATTGGTTTCAAATCATCATTCGAATTTGATTAACTTAATCTTAAATTGGACGAATTAGAGATATATAACAACTTCAATTTTATTTTCAAAAAAAAAAAAAAAAAGTTAGAAAAAAGGCCCTTGTTTGGGCTTTGCCCCTAAATTGTAGGCAAGTCCGGTTCAATGATCGTTACCTGTCTGTAAATTTCACAAAGCAATGGAAAAAATACAGTTGGAAAAAAGGCTACTGACCCATGCAGGTCTCGCTGCGACCTTCGCGTTATTTGCACGCTCGAACCAACTGAGCTAATAGGCCAGCCAAGTTAGCATTCTTCTTCTTCTTCTTACTTTTCATGAATTCTCTTATGGCCCGTAATTTTAAAATTTATAAAATTTATGAATTTTAAATTTATGCATTGTAAAATCTATAAATTTTAAAAATTTTATCATTTTGTTTGACTATAAAATCTATAAATTAATTTATATTTATATTTAGTTTAACTACCACAATCTATATATTTAACAATTAATTTCTAATTTTACTTTTTATTAGTATTGATAATTTATTATTAATTAAACATATATAATTAATTTCACTATATATCTAGAAATTTAAGAAATAAAATTTTTTAATTTAACAGTTAAAAAATAAAAAAATAAAATTATTATAAGTTATAATATTTAATTATATTGCTTAAAAAAATATTTTTTTATTAATAATTTTATGCATATTAACATTATGCAAAATAATAATAATAAGTTTTCGCTATATTCAACAATGTCCAACCTAATATTTTCCTCGTGCTGCGAAAATTATGGCTGCTAACTAAGGAGAGTGCCTTCTTTAATCAAGGAACTATGTTTAATTCACCAAATGAGAGACA
This sequence comes from Balakata baccata, assembly GCA_949630135.1. Lineage (NCBI taxonomy): Eukaryota > Viridiplantae > Streptophyta > Magnoliopsida > Malpighiales > Euphorbiaceae > Balakata > Balakata baccata. The sequence continues at coordinate 32,031 of CATIWF010036795.1, read as the reverse complement.
AATTCTTCAGCTTTTAAATGTGAAAGGGAAGCTTGCATATGCTCCCAAAATTCTCAGCATCATTTGGCGTTCCCCTCCATCACTATGGGTTAAGGCGAACACGGATGGGTCTTCCCTTGGGGCGCCGGGAATTTCAGAGCAGGGAGAGTTTTTCGCAACAGGAGAGGTTTTGTAATTGGGGCTTTCACTTTGTTCATTGGCAGTGATTATGCGTTTATAGCAGAACTACAGGGGGCAATATATGCAATCGAGAAGGCTTGGGAGAAGGGATGGAGGAACTTGTGGATAGAATGTGATTCAATTTATGTGGTTAATCTACTCATTTCTAAGCAGAAAGTCGCTCTTGGAAACTTTGGCAAAAGTGGTCTAGATGTTTGAATATTATGGAAAGCACGCAATCTAGAGAAGGAAATGCAGTAGCAGATCGGCTAGTTAAATATGGAGCTGAAGTAATGGAGGATCAATGGTGGAGTACAGCGCCGAGTTTTTGTCCGGATCTTCTCTATCAAGATTATAGTGGTCGAGAGCATTTTCGTTTTTCTTCGCTTGCTTACAAGTTGTATTATACTGAACTTTGATATCTTTTTTTCTTATTTTTAATAATGCTTGAGCTCAACAAAATGATAAAAAATGCTGAAATTGTGTTAATTTAGTTAGAATAATCGGTTGTGTTTCTGATTTTTGGCTTTATTTTTTTAAAAAATAATAATAACAATAATAATAATAAAGTAATTAATTGAAATTAAAAAAATGATAATGTTTGTTTTTTTTATGATTAAATATAATTTTGGAATATTATTAATTTATTAGGAACAATTTTGGAATAAAAAAAAAATTGTTAAAAATCCTTTACTACTCAAAATTTATAGATTTTGAATTTTTCCATCTAAAATATGGAAAATCAAAATCTTTCAAGTAGATGATTAATTTTCCAAAATTCATAAATTTTGATATTTTTTAAATAGCCAGACAATGGATTTGGCATAAATCTATGAATTATTCAAAATCTCTCACTTAAAATCTCTCAGGTACCATTTGGATCGAGAAATTTTAAAATCCATAGATTTCATAATTCATTGATTGTGAAATCTATGGATTTTAAGAATTCAATTATTTGATTTGATTATAAAATCTATGAATTGATGGTGTAATTTCTCTTACATTCATTCTTGGTTTAATGACCATAATCTATGGATTTAACAATGAATTTCTAATTTTAATATTTGTTAAATATTGATAATTTATTATTATTAAGCATATACAATCAATTTTATCATATATTTAAAAATTAAAAAAATAAAATTAATTATTTTAAGAGTTGGAAAATAATAAAAAAATTTAATAGTACACTCTCATAATAAAATATTTTTTGTTAATAATTTAATGGATAATAATAATAATAATAATAATAATAATAAAAGCAATTAGTTAGAAAAATGATTTTTGCTTTTTTTAGTAAGGATAGTGTTGGAATATTATAAATTTATTATGGACAATCTTGTAATAAAAAAATATGGCAATAATCCCTAATTGATAAAAATAATGGTGGATTTGACCTAAATTCATATATTGTTCAAAATCCATCATTTTAAATCTCTCAATCCAAACATAGTTTCAATCGTTTGAATTGAGAGATTTTAAAATTCATGAATTTTATAAAATCAATGAATTTTAAATTTATAAATTGTAAAATCATGAATTTTAAAAATTACATTGTTTGGTTTGACTATAAAATTTATGAATTGATGATGTAATTTTTCTTGTACTTATATTTAGTTCAATGACCATAATCCATAGATTTAACATTTAATTTACAATTTTACTCTTTATTAAATATTAATAATTTTCTATTAATTGAGCATATATAATTAATTCCACTATATATTTAAAAAAAAATTAAAAAAATATTTACTTCAAGAGTTGAAAAATAAAAAAAATTATCATATATTATAATGTTTAATTCTATTGCTAAAAATATTTTTTATTAATAATTTAATGTATAATAATAATAATAATAATAATAATAATAATAAAAAGAAGCAATTAGTTGAAAATAAAAGAAAATTAATTTTTAATTTTTTAGGACTAAGTATAGTTTTGAAATATTATTAATTTATTAAGACAATTTTGGAATAAAATAATTTTACAAGAATTTCTTATTGATCAAAATCTATGGATTTTGAACTTTTCCACCTAGGAAGTGGAAAATCAAATCTTTAAAATATAAAAAATTTTGGTGGACGAGAAATTTTTTAAAATCCATGAATTTTCCAAATCTTTAAATAACCAAATGATATATTTGACATAAAAGTATTTAAATTTTATCTTTTGAATTCACTCAATTCAAATATAGCCTCAATTCAAACATAGCATATATGTAATGATAACATAAGAGGGTGAATAGAGTATGATAACTAGTTAGGTTGTGAACCAATTGCATCATTTACTTTTTAACTAAAACCAAACTAAATTGTACTGTTGACTTTAATTTTTGATAAATATAGATTTTTTAATGATATTTGGACTGAAAACTACACTGAATTTTACCAAACTGTTTTAGAACTAAATTATAACGAAAGAACCGATATATATATTTAAATGTTTATAATTTTACCCTTTATAATAACTAGTTTTTCATTAACGTATCTTGCACGTGATTATTAAATATCAAACTCATCACTAATTATTATTTTATTATTATTATTTTATTAATTTGTTTCATTTTATTATGATATTTTATTCATAGTAAATTATAAGAGTGCATATATATCTCTCTATTAATAATTTGATTCATCATTATTAAATAATAATAATCTTATCTAGTAAATTAATTTTAGTTATTTTTAATTATCATGTAATTAAATCACATTTAATTTAAATATTAATGGTTGGTAATTATATTTAATTCTTATATCATACAATGAATTATTAATATTATTCACTAATAAATTAAATTATTAAATGACAAAATTAATTCAATTAACTAGTACAATTAGATTGACTTTTTAGTAAATTTGCTTGTTCATCTTAGTTTATCATTAATATACATTGCACGTGATTATTATATATTGAACTTGTATTATAATTTATATAAAAATTATTAATTTGTCCATTATTAAGAGTTATATATAAAATAGAAGTAATAAATATTTTACAGTCATTTTGCTTGTCTCCCCAAATTACTATTTTGTCTAGTATTAAGAGTTATATACAAAATAGAGATAGTAAGTATTTTACAGTCATTTTATATATATTCCCTGTTCACGTGATTTTTAATAATTGAACTCATTATTATTAAAATAAATAATCTTGTCCAGCAAATTAATTTTAGTTACTTTTAATTATCATATAATTAAGTCACATTTAATTTAAATTCTTATGATTGTTAATTATATTTGATTCTCATATTTTATATTAAAGTAAATTATATTATACTATGCACATAAATTTTAAAAATTTAGCTTGTTATATATATGATTAAAATTAATTAATTATTGAACTATATAAAGCATGTTAAAAAATTATAACTTTCCAAATAATTTATAAGAATTGTACTTAATATTTTGAAATTCATATTATACATTACGTGCATGGTTCTAATTTAGTTTAAATTTACCATTTTTTAATTTTAAAATAGAGAAAATCAGATTATTTATTCTTTTTAAATTTTGTTATAAAAAATATTATCCTTAGTAAAATAATAGCAAAAGTTTGTGTACATGAAAATTTTGTTAACTATGTATTAATAATTTTAGTTATTTATTTTTTATATAAAAAACTTAGTTACCTAGTTATAATAGAATTAGACTTCTAATTAATGTATAATTAATATTATTCACTAATAAATTAAATTATTAAATGACAAAATTAATTCAATTAACTAATATAATCAGTTTGATTTATTGATAAAATTGTCTGTACCATGATTATTAAACATGAGACTCATCATTAATCACGATTTAATAATAATTTTGTCCAACAAATTAATCTTAGTTACTTTTAATTATCATGTAATTAAGTCACATTTAATTTAAAATATTAATGATTGTTAATTATATATAAATTGTCTTGTCTTTTTTTTATTGTTCCTCTAGTTTTTTTCGGTTTAATAAAATCAATAATAAATAAAATGTGAATAATCATTTATTTAATATAAAAAATAATATTTTTTCTTTTTAATATTAATTATCTATTTTTATATATATATAATATAGTTATCTAGTTATAATATAATTGGACTTTTAATTAATGAATTATTAATATTATTCACTAATAAATCAAATTATTAAATGACAAAGTTAACCCAATTACTTATAAAATCAGACTGGCTTTTTGATAAATTTTTCTATCTTCTCCTCCCCTCATTCCAACTTCTATATATAGTATGATTAATATAAGAATGAAATAATTTATACATAACATTATTTATAACTTTCATAGATTTATTATACAAATAAAATATAACTAAACTTATAATTATATACATTTTAATCCATAAAATTAAAATTAGATTTATTAATTAGTTAACAAAAATAATGTAATATTTATAATAAAAATAAATTTAAATAATTAAAAATTTTATATATTAAAATTAATTTTATATGATGGTGTAGAACATTAAATTCATAATCTCCATGTAAATCTAAGATAAACATACCATCAAGTCAATCAATTATATTTGTTATTAATATGCACATAATTTATAATATATTGCTAAATTTTTTTTTTTACTCTAATTTTTAATTTATCACTAGTTATAGTGTTAGTAATTATAATTTATTTTTATTTGTAATAAATTTAAATTATATTAATATATTATTTAGTAAATCAATTTAAGTACAATATGTTATAAAGTAATCTAATTTATAATAAGTGTATTATAAATTTGAATGATTGATTGTTTTGAATAGATTTTGGTTTGGTAGTACGTTTAATGTTGAATTTGTGAAAAGGAATAATTAGGGTTTTGTAGAAAATTTGTGGAAAAATTAAACAAAAATAGAAAATGAGTATAATGAGACTTGAGGAAGATGAATATAGTAAAAATTTGATGAAAATACTATGAATTTTTGTGGAAATTTTAGAAATTTTTTATAATTATAATCAAATTTTTAAAAAATTATTTTGAAGGATTTGTACATTTAAATGACGAAAATGGAGTTAAATGGAGTGTTTGGAAATGAAAGATAATTTTTAGAATGGATGAAATATTTAATAGAATTTTTAGATTTTTGGCCTGAAAAATTTATTAGAAATTATTGATTATTAGGAATTGAGATGGAAAATACAAGAAAATGAATTAAAGCGATTATAGGAATTTATTTGGATTTTTTCAATTATTTGTGGAATTAATAGAAATTTTGAGTGGAAAAATGAATTTTTAGAGAAAAATGGAAACTGGAGGAAAAATAAAAGTAAAAGTAGAAAAATAGTTTGAAGTATGAAAAATAAAAAAAAATAATGGAAAATTTTGATTGCATCGAGAAGTGTGTTGGGTGTCCGAAATTTTGGATTACTCGTCAAATGCATATAACAAGAAAAATAATATCGATATGAGATTATGATATATGTAAGAGCGGAAAGTAATCGGAGAGTTTTATTTTCAATAAAATATATGTCAAAGATGATTTTGTAGTTAATTAGAAATTATTTGTCATTTAGGTACATCTACAAGACCGACACCAAGGATGAACCAAGGAAAGAAACCGGCAGACATCGGCATGTGATAGTTGAGATCTGTACAGTAATTTGTAATTTTAGTCATTAAATGCTTAAAATATGGTTTTAATTGAGTTTTGAATTAAACGAATTTATATGATAAATATGAAATTAAGAAATAATTTATGGCAAATATTAACGCAAAAAAATATATTTTTGTGCTTTATTTTCTTGAATGATAAAATAGTTGGAAATATTATAGAAATTCATATTTGACGAGAATTTGATATTTTAGCTCATATATTATCATAGACAACGGTCTAGGTAATTATTGACATGCTAGTAGGGTTATTGGGCTGGTGGATTTTCTGTGGTCGTATAATATATAATTTCGGTCTGGTGGATTTTCGAAACTATGTAATATAATTTATTCACATTGTTTTCTCTAATCCGATGGGTTTCCTAGTTTTCTCTAATCCGATGGGTTTCCTAGGATCATGAGATGATATGTACTACATGTTTTCCTATGGTTAGTTTATGATAATTTAATATATGAGTATGAAAAGAAATTTTTATGAGTTTACGATATTGATGAATGTTTTTATGTTTTCTATAAATGACTATTATTATAAATTACTGTACCACTGAGTTGTATAACTCAGAGCGAGAGTTTATTTTTCTCTTGCATATGTTTAAAGTAAAGATAAAGTGATAAGGTTTGTAGATATAGAGTCATTGATAGTGGGCTTCACAGTATGGAACGAAGCAACAATGGTAGTCATCCCAAACAGATTGATATTTTCTTATGTATTTTGTTATTATAACATTAGTGATGAAAAAAATTAAATACTCATGCACATTGGAGTGTAATTAGAGAGTGGATTTTGAATTATATTGCATATATTCTTGTTTTATATATTCTTTTACTCGAAAATATGTTATAGTATTTTATATAATGATATAAATGTTTTGATATCAGTTTTATAACCTGTAATACTACTTATTTGTTTAGTATATGACGTTGTATACGAAAGGGTAAAGAGTGTTACATTTAGTAAGCGTATTTAGTATGCAATCCCTTTCCTAATTCAATTAAGCCATTAATGAAGTCATATTTCGATGGCTCTTACCTAATGGTGTAACTAAAACCCAATTTGATTTTTAGGTTAAATTAAATATGGTTCGTCTATTAACAAAATTCTATATTATTTATTCCAATTAAATAAGTGATGACCAATCAAATATTCAAATTAGAACTAATGAAGAACAATAAAAAACTAGAAGAAATAAGATTTTATCAATAAGTAAAGAAAAGTTCATACATTATAAATAGCTACTAAACACCTAACAAAATGCTCAGCCAAGCATAACTATAATTTTGGTCAAGTTAATAGCACAAACTAAGCTAAATATGTTTACAATAGGATAAAAAGTACAAAAAGCTAAAAACCCTATAGAATTTTATAGAATAGCTTTAATCAATAAGTGACTATTACTGGAAATGAGAAAGAACGTGGCTTTTGAAATCTCTTCAACCACCAAGTCTCAAAAGTATTAAAAAAATGCCTAGAATGCAGAATAATTAAATCTAAAAACCTAAGGGATATTAAATGGTCTAGATAGTCCTAATCCAATACTAACTCTCCTAAAAATATAATATTTCCCCCCAATATTAGGAAATAAATCCAAAGAATCAATCTTCAACCAATCAACATTAAGTTTGGTGTTTTAGGCCCATTTGAGTAAAAACAGAGTCTTTTAACTGAAGATGGACTACTACAACTTCATTCAGTGGCGCATCTGTGCCAATCAGCATAATAATAACAGTAGGTATGAGGCAGGTTGATGGCACACCAATGCCATCCCTCATGCTAGCGACAGTAACGACACACCAGGAAAGCACTCTAGCAATAATCCTCACTTTAGTGCTAGTACTTCTCGCCGATGAAGTTGGCACGCCTGGGAAGGATAGCACACCAATGCCAAGGGCTGCAGCTTCATTATGCTAGTGATAGCAGCTTCCTTTAACAAACTTGTCACGTTCATGCCCATTTTTCACTCTCGTGTAATTGCTACTTATTCAATCTTCCATTTTGCTTCAAATTGGCACAACTTCCTAACAAATTAACACCAACACCTGAAAATAAAGATTTAACATAAGATAGCTCTTTTCCAACACAATCGACACAAAAAAACATATTAAAAACATCAAATATAACTTACAAAACACTAATAAATATAGACCTATCAGGGTTACAAACTTTTTCTTTGATGAAGTTATATATAGGTTTGGAATTGCAATGAAGATCATAATAGACAATGGTAAAAAATTCGACAACTAGGAATTTAAAACATTTTATGAGAACTTGAATATTGACCTTCGCTTCACTTTAGTAGCATACCCCCAGATGAACAGGATGACCGAAGTCACCAATCAAACCATCGTCTAAGGAATCAACAAAGGCTGAGGTATGCAAAGCAAGAATGGGCAGACCATCTACCAAATGTTATGTAGTTCTACAGGACAACACCAAGAACCGCTACAGGAGAAAATACCATTTCATCTAGTATTTGGAGTAGTAGTCATTCTAGTTGAAATAGGAATTTCAAGCTTCAGAGCGATATACTACAATGAAGAAAGAAATGATCAAGAAATGAGAACAAGTTTGGATCTCTTGGACGAAGCAAGAGAGGAGGCAGCCATTCAAGCTGAGGCATACATAAGAAAGTTGCACAATTTTTAACAAGAAAATCAAACTCAGAAATTTGTAAGAAGGAGATATCGTACTCATGAGAGGAGATATCAAAAGAGGAGAGGCTTGAATAAAAAAGCTAGATGAAAATTAGACATGACCTTACATTATCAAACAAGTGGTGGGATCAACAACCTACAAGTTATCTGATCACATAGGGAAGATGCTCCCCCGCACCTAGAATGCAAGAAATTTGAAGAAGTATCATCAGTATGAAAATATCATGTAAGATATGATCCTCTAGCAACTAAATGCAACATTTTTCACTTTTGCAACAAAATGTTAGTAAAAACATACGACATGCACAACTCGAGTATAAGATCCACAATGAGTAAAGATATGATCATGTTGTAAAATCGATCCATATCCAAATGGATCTACAAAAATGTGATCGCCCAAAAACTTTGATCTGTGCTCAGACGGATCAGCAAAAATGCGATTGCTCAATAACTTTGATCCATTCTTAAATGGATCAGGAAAAATGCGATCACTTAAAAACTTCAATTCGTGCTCTATATCAGCAGAAACATGATCACAAAAATAAACTTTGATCCATACTCAAATGAGTAGATAAAGGATTTGTGTTAACATGGATGACTAAGAGATCCATGTTAAAAAGGATCACATATATGCCAAAACAGATCAATGAGATAAACTCAACATATGATGGGAGCATATAAGGACAAGATCGCCATATATATAACTTGAATTAGTAAGAATCAATGAGATAGATCTATTTGAAAATGGATCAATAATCTTTACAAAAGATCAAAGCAATACAATGCATAAGGAATATCTTAGAGCATCGAAGAAACTTGGCATAAAAAAGCACATTTTCATTACCATAAAAATTATTAGCACAAAGTTACTCTATAAAAAAATAAACATTTATCTAACTTGCAGGTTTGGATCCAGACTCCCCAACACCATCTTTATGAGTCTCAGGAAGATCAACATCATCATTGACACCATCTTCAAAATCTCTCAAAAAGCTTAAATCAAGAGAGGGAAATCTTTCTTGTATTTTTTTTTATAATAGCTCGCCTAGCTTTTTCCTGCATGTCTATAATTGGCATCACAATTGACTACGACTTTAGATTATGGCACTGAGCCTCTTGTACATGGCTCACCATCCTTTTTTTGCCTCATGTTGCAACTTTCTTTTCACTTCTTTAGAGGGCTTAAGCTGAGATCCTCCAAAAAAGAAATAACAGTTTCCTTCTCAACTATCAACCTTCTTAGCTCCCCTTCCTTCAAGGACATTTGAGATCTCCACTCATCATCTTTCCTTTACGGAGACATCTCTAGCTTAGACTTCTCTGCTTTGAGTTTATTTATAAGAGCCTTAGAACTATTGCTCTCCTTCTCCAAAGAGTGAAAGTGATCATAAGCTACAACTCCCAAGAACATAAGTTGTGGACAACTAGGAGTCAAGTTAGAGGAGAAATATAGAGAACAAAGTGCATAAAAAATTATGTAAGTACCTGAAGAGGCAACAATAAGAGTTGTTTCTTTAGATTGGAGCCAGTAGATAACCTCATTAGAACATCAACACTCTTTGAAAGTTGGCAAGCTCGCCCTAAATCATAATAAGTGAAGGGTCTATGAATAGATGTCCCACTACTAAATCTTTTATGATGAACAATGATCATTTGATGAAAATCAACAAGTACTTCATTGATGTTAAAGGAGGAACCCCACTTATTAGTCTCCTTTTAGGAATCGCCAATATTAAAAGATATCTTCAGTCTGCCCATAGATTGCGCTAAGACACAATAGGAAGATGCTTAGATCTAGAGGGTGATAAAGGAATGACCTCCTAAGAGATGCCACAAAAACAGGCTCAAGAGAACCCCCAGGCATTGAGGTAGGAAGGGCAAAAACAAATACTAGAATAGACATCGAAGGTATCTCAATAGTAGTTAAAAGGGATAGAAGATGAGGTCCCCAAAAGTACTTGCTCTAGTGTTATCCTGCGGAACAACATCTTTCAACTGTTAAGATCATTTACTTGAGGAGATCACCTTAGCAATACTAGGATGACAGGTCTTCTACCTTTTCTCAGCTTCAACCATCCTCTTAAGTTCCTCTTCTGTAAGATCAATAAATATAGTTAATAGTTAACATTGACTCTAGAACTTTATAAATCTTCAAGTTAGTCAAACAACTTATAGGATCTATATCAGCAACCTTTAGAGAGTACAATTTAGTCATCCTGTCATAAGGGCGATAACATCCAATGGGTGCATTTTTTTAAGATGATCTAAATGATCCCTCTCTATCTTAGATAAGCTTAATGATATATCTCCCTTTTCTAGTATAAAGTTCTATTGCAACAAGAGATCCCCTTATCTTTCAAGATTCCTAATGAAAAAAAACCTCTACTTCCAGTTATGATGCGATCACAGTAGATCAACAAAAATATTCCTGCCTAAGCGTGCCTAAATATAATAGTTTTCCTCTCTATGGCTCAGGGTAAAAAAAATTGGAATAGATTAGGAGATAGAAGGATTACCAAATCATTGCAGAGATGTATGTAGGTCTCGATCAGCAACTAGATGTTAGGAGTCAGTTGACTTATAGGCATATAATACATATCAATAAATTGCTTAACAAATTGGTGTATAGGAAAGCAGAGACCTAATCTCATACACTCTTCATACATACTTATCTTGCCCACGGAAGTTATACTAAGATCTTCAATAGCAACAACATAATAGTTGGGAGGAATTTGAAAATGCCTCTGGATTCTTAGTAGATGTTGATAGAATATTTTTGACTTCTTAAAATCGGCACACCATATTTTACTAGGAGGAGCATAACGTGGAAAACGAGGGTTGAAGGGGTGATCATTTATTATCCTAGGGGGTGTTATGGCTTCACTAGTAGGAGGTGCAGTAGTCAGGGGAACAATGGTCACAGGTTGAGATGGAAACAAGTTCATCCTTTCTGATAAAGGAATGTCATCAAAATCATTATAATCTAAAAGCATAGCCGCCCTAGAGCATTTTCTCTATACTAGAGGAAACTCTTCAATTTCTTCATCGAAAAGTACAATGGTGCCTCTCGCTGCGTCTTTGCCCATAGTCATAATCCTTCACTTCATTATCACTCCCAATATCAAACACTAACAAAAGGTGTGGCTAGAAGCAAAAAGAACAATGAGAAAAAAACAAAACCTATAAAATGGGGAAAAATTAAAGGGAAAAGTCGATTCAAGCGGAAAAGCCTTACAAATGGAAAATAAAATGGTGCAACTGGGAATAGAAGACTTACTTAACATGCTCATAGTGATAGGTGCAAAAAAAGCTAGTCAGAACTGTAAAAAGGATGACCGAAGTAGGAAAATCCACAGGAAAAGAAAAAGGGGAAGAGATGGAAACTTTAGCGAATCAGATGAGTAGAGAAAATAAAGAACAGTAAAGGAAAACGGTCAAGCTGCTTATATGCTTCCCTCCCCCCAATCAAAATTCAACTCGTGTTGTAGTGATATTACTATTTGGGAACAGTTTTCAAAGATACACATTTTCAAAATTAAATGTGGCATGCCAAAAGTCGAGCCTACTTAATATAAGGGTCATATAACAATCGAACATAAATGATCAGCATATTTGTGGAGGGAATTATGATAACTGGAGATCGCCCACCCATATTATATAAAGAAAGAGACTTACAAATAAGAGGTATCCTAATAGCCTGGAGATCGAAAGTAGTTTTGTTAGAGTTGCAGATCAGTTATCATTACCTTGGGAGATCGAAGGTAATTTTGTTAAGTTTGGAGATTGATTATCATTAACTTATGAGATCAAAGATAACATTGTTGAGTAAATGGGAAATCACAATACATTGTGGAGATCGAGCTCGGTGTGGATAGATAAAAGTTCTTACCTAGATGGAGACCCAAAAAATGAAGATGATCGCACGTAGCATTTAATATGCTTGACAGTGACAGGTGAGACACATTTAATGCGCGTGCTGCTCGAGTATAGCGTGTGATAGCTTGCTTAGATAGTAATCAAAAGTTTAGCCTACCAAATCAGCTAGAATCGACTAAGGTTGACAATAAAAATGGAATGATTGAATATGATGAGACAATCAATGAGGAAGAAAGCTACAAAAAGCCAAAAAGAATAAGCATAAATCAAGTTAACTCTAAACACTTCAATTCCAAATTCTTCTTAATCTCTCATATTATGGCTAATTGCACAAAAAGTACTAAATTTTGTCACTTTATTATAATTTGGTACCAAATATTTTATAAATATTGCAATTTGGTACCAATTTTTAATTTCCGGTATCAGAAAGACGAAATAACATGGCATGTTACTCTATTATCCACGTCAAATTTATTTCCGAATAAAGATACTCAAACAACGACGTTTCCAAAAATTAAAGAAAAATAAATTATACATTTAAGTATTTTTATGAAAAAATAAATCTGATATGAATAATAGAGAGATGTGACATGTCATGTCATCTTTTCGGTATTGAAAATTGAAGATTAGTACAAAATTGTAATATTTATGAAATGTTTGGTAACAATTTATAATAAAATGACAAAATTTGATACCTTGCAATTAACCCTCATTTTCTTTCTCATCAGATCCCTAACTTAAGCATCCAAGTAGCTATAACCATTTTGGCCAGTCATTCTGAAGGTTTCGTAGCCTTGCAAGTACTTGAGTTATAGAATAGAGTTATCAAGAATTTTTAGTATTAAATTGTAAGAAAGTGGTAAATTTTGGTATCATTTGTGCCATTAACCCAAAGTTACGACGTTAACAGAAGTATTCTCTCGTCGCCTAGCGTGAAAGAGAAGTCATAATTCTCAAAAAGAAAAATGACTCTGTTATGATACCACCATCTTTGTATTTTTCGTTTGATATTTCCCTCAGCAATTGCTTTCTAAACAATATTTGATTTCTTGCAAAAATTCAAACCCACCTAAAGAGAAGGGAGGAGAAAGTTCAAATCTCTGCAATTGGTAATTTGCTCACTATGTTGGTTCAAAGAAGAGTGATAATGTGTTGGAGGAGAGTGGGCAAGTCTTTACAGGCCCTACTAGCCCATACCCTGCTTTTCTCATTCACGCTTTTGCTTTTTCTCAAGCTTGACCGTGCAGTTTCTTACTCTTGGTGGTCCGTCTTTTTTCTTTCTCATTTTTTATCCGGTTTTTCTTCTTCTGTTGTGATTTATGGCATTTTGTCGAAATCCTTAAAGACCTTTTTTTTGTTGTTGTGAAATTTGAATTTTTGAACGATATGGATGCAGTTACCTTTTTGAGGGGTTTTGGAAAGTAATTTTATCAAACACTTACATTGATTGATTGGAAGAAGATTTGTGGATTTTAAACCTGTTTCGCTCTCTAATTTAATTACATATTACATGATTACATTGAGGGATTTTGCCTTCTTTTTTCTTTCTGTTGTTATAATTGCATGCACTTGATTATACTTTTTGAGAAGTTAGGGAGTGCTGCTTTCTTAATTCTGAAAAAACTGTGCTTGTTCATTGAATTTTCTAGAGGCAGTGCTTCTGTTCCAAGTCTTTAGTTTTATTGTTCTTATATTTGTGTGCACATGCATGTTTCATTTGGAGATAATGAAGATAAGATTTCCGCTGTTGTCGGACAGATTGAACAAAATGCATTGCAATTGCAAGTCAATTTGATAAGAAGTGCAATGTGGAATCTATTTAAAAATTAGCTCATTTTCTCCAAGACCTCTTTTGTGCTGATTTAGTAGGAAGACTGAAACTTAACCTGTTATGATGCTATTACCGTTGAGTTTAAATTTGATAAATTATTTCAGTTTTTTATAATTGAAAAAGAATATACATCAGTAAAGACTCCATTTTTTTTATCACCTACACGATTTTTGGGCATGTTCTAGAAATTTATGAACCACATCGAAGGATATGACTGAATCTTTACTAGCTATATCTTAATAGGCTATCTTCACGAAGAACAAGAAATGTAACAACTCCATGCAAAATATTTGCAGTTGTAATCATAGAGAAGGTTGACGACATCCTTCTTTCAAGTGCATGGAATTCCTAGCTGCCTTCTAGATGTGGACCTGTTACAGCTATGCTTTGTTAAGTTGCTAAAAGTTTGGTGGTTTCATTTTGATCATGCAGGGTAATTTTTGCACCTGCGTGGCTATTTCATGTGGTAGTAGCACGTGGTCAATTTTCACTACCTGCTCCAATGTCCAATGATCGCCACTTATGAGAATTTGCATGCACGTTATTTTATATATGAAATTTCTCATGAGACATTTTTTTTTAGAAATTGAAATTTGGTTCTCTAACGAACTAGCTTAACATCACGGAAGCCTTCTTTCTCATGGCAGTGGGCACCATCACATGCTGTCTTGGCAACTCCTTTGCTTGTTGCTTTTGAGCTACTCCTTTGCATACGTTTAAGCTTTAATTAAAATCTACATTTAGTTGTTTCTCTTTTAAAATATACATCCCAGATAGATAAGCTGTTTAAAGTAGCCATTCCCTTTCCCATTACTTCAGTTGGAATCACTAAATGTCCATGGCATTATTCATATATTATAGTGCTTCTTTAAGGTGTTTAGACCTTGCAATTTGTTTTGTTTATTGGCTTGCATATGTTGCAGTTGTAAACTTGAAGATTGTTTTTCTACCTTTATTGGCATTTCAAACAACAATTTTGATTGATAATATGAGGTACCTTTTCTCTCATAAAGTTTTTCTATATATAACCATAATGGCATCTATGTAGATCAATCATCTAGTGCACAAATATCAATATTTCTAAGTAATTTCATTCTGCTCTCTAGTTCGGAAATATTTGAATTTGATAATTATGCCTATTTGTAGTAGATACTATCCATACTACATTGTTTTTTCATGGTACTCCTGGAATCGATATTTGTTGCTCAACTTTGACTGAAATACAGAACAATAGGGATGGCACTGGATGAAATGGATGTATTGGAGGTGTGTTCATCAATTGATGCATGGGGTTGGATATTTTATCCACTCAAATATGGAATATGATAAGGAATGGTTTATTTTAGTGCTATTGCTTGGTCTGCCTCTAATTGGTTTGTGTGTTTCTACATTCTATAGTAGAAATGTGATATATTACTTTGTATGGAAGGATATTATGACAGGATTGGCTTTATTGGTAATTTTTAGGGCTTGTGCTTGCACTAGTATGTGCAGGCATTTTTCAAGTACTGTTATGTTATTGTGTTATTAAGAAAACTCGTTAGTTTAATCTTATATGCAATGTGATGGGGGAATGCTTAATATATATGCTGAGCCTAGATGGATGAAGCATGTTTTTGTAATAGCATTAGGTATAGTTATTATTACTTCTATATAAGAGGATTGATAGGAAAATGTGGCAGAGCATGAGATATCAAACACATAAAGTTAAAAAGGCATGATTGAATCTTTCCTCAGCTTCTAGTAGGATAAAAGGTGGCTTTGCAACACAATTAGAAAGGGGATGCATCTTCATATTTCTTATCCTAGAAAGATTAGTTTATTAGTATTTGATATGAAAATGT
This sequence comes from Balakata baccata, assembly GCA_949630135.1. Taxonomy (NCBI): domain Eukaryota; kingdom Viridiplantae; phylum Streptophyta; class Magnoliopsida; order Malpighiales; family Euphorbiaceae; genus Balakata; species Balakata baccata. Next base: position 16,070 of record CATIWF010036795.1, on the reverse strand, counting down.
TCCTTTGCTGATTGAGATGATGCAAAAATGGTGATGTGGATCTTATTTTTAGAGGAAATTATTGATATCATGATATTGTTTTGTGATTTGTGCTTCTAATAATTGTTTATGTTAAAATCCTAATTCTTTCATACTTTTTAAAATTCCTATTCTTCACTTTGGTTATAAAGAGTCTTGTAGCCTTAAGGCACTTTTTTGCACTTTACGATATTGGCTAAAGTTATTTTTGTCTGGACTCTTCGGTGCTCTTATTAGATATGAATGTTCTAAAATGGTGAAGGAAATTTAGCTTTACTTTGTGTGGCTATACATTTTTTTTTTCTTTTTTTGCATGAAAATTTATCTCAAATGCCTAGAATTGAGTGAGGCATGTGGGGTATTTGCATTAAGCATTCCAAGTATAGCTGTGATAAGAGAATCTAACTCATCCTTCTAGAAGGGTGGTATTTCTATTCAAATCATACTGCTACTTAAAGTATTGTTTTGTTATCATTGCCATTATGTATTAAGCATTGTTCAATGTTCTTATTTATTATAGGATGTGTGGAACCTTAATGCCAGGAGATGAAGAAAGCCTGAATGATGAAGCAATATGGGAGATTCTTCCTGTAAGTATAGGAATCTTCTGTAGATTACAATTCTTTTGATACACACACTCACACATATTATGGTATCCTTCATTGGATTTGACAACTCCTTTTCCAGGTGAAGGTGTTTCTTTCCAGTTTGTGACCATGCAAATGTGAACCTTTTTAGCCATTATTACCAAGTTATTTTATTGGATTCTTTACTATAAGTAGCTTTTGCTTCTATAATTATATTGGTTTGAATGGAAACAAATGCATACTCAGGCTAGCTTGCATTGTTTGCTCCTTTTATAGATAAACTCCAAGGCTAATTAGAAAAATGGAAGCGAACTTATCCAAGTTAGAGTAATTAATTTAAGACATTGGTCTTTAGCTTATTTAGCTTGCAGCTGCATCCCAACATTCTAAAACTTGTGGTTGAAAATCTGACATTTAGCTCTTTTATTTTGATTGTTTTAACATGGCTAATGTCCTAATTGTCCTGCCAAATTCAAGTTAACCATAATGCTTAGCATAGCGGTGGTAACAATGTTGTATATAAAATTCTTGACAATTTTCTAGCAACTAGTGAATTAACCTTTAAAGAATAACCTTTAATTTTGATATGCATGTGGCCATATCAAATTAGATATCCAAAGAGTATCTTCTGTGACCTAGTGATGCATTAAGCTAAGGTATGATAAATTAAAAGGCGGAAAGAGTGGAATCTTGATTCATAAAAATGGACAGGATCAAAATTCTTATTATCCCCTTTTCAGTTGCTAGCTTAAAAAGGAAGGAAAATTGTATGTTACATGATTTGTTAGAAATACACTTCGAATATTTTCTTTATTCTCCTCAAGGATGTTGATGGTATCTTTCTAAAATGTGGTTTCTAGCACTTTTGGGTTGCAATATCTATGGTCTTCTTCATTATTGCGACAATATTCACTCTCCTCAAGCTACGGGGTAAGTTGTTTAGTTTTTCCAAAATAATAATTTTTTGTGCTAGTGACACGCCCTCTTTTTTTCTTTTAAATTCTCAATTTAAACTCTTTACTATGTAGTCTTCAAATTTTGGTACCGACCTACATTGTTCACTTTTGCCTAAGATATGAGTTAACTCAACGTAGTATAATAACTTACTAGTTTGAAATCCAACGCCACACTACGGGAAATTTTGAGATGAGGTTGTCTCACTGGTTTTGTTTTACTCTCAACAATGGGTGCTATTTGTTGTTTACTTTTGTTTAGGGTTTGCGGGATGAGCCAGTGAGGTGCTGAAAAGAGCGGACACATGATTAAATTTGGAGGAGGGCCCAAATTTGAATAGTCTGTTGAAGTTAATAAAAACTTATAAATTTTAATTTTATTAAATGATAATCGACTTTTATTGTTTAAATAATCTCAAAACTTGTTATAACTATTATATATAACATATCAAACAAGTCACAAAAATCAACGATACATTAATCTATAGTAAAATTTTTAGGAATTTTGAATGAATAGGGAATCGTTAAATAAAAGACGAATATATAAACTATTCCACCTCAGGCGCAAGGCTCACTAGGCGCTAGCCTTAGCGCCTTGAAAACCTAAAGGCGAGCACTCTCACAAAGGCGCGCCTTTGGCCTAAGGCAAGCTTTTGTGACATCAGTTGAATATTTGTATTTTTTTTTTTATTTTTAGTGTGTGAAAATCTGAACCTTTGATTATAAATTGAAAAGAACTTTTAGTAGACCTTAACACAACTAATTATTTCCAAAACAAACAATCAAAAGAACAAAAAGAGTTAGGGCAAAGAAAACATTTGTTCTAACTTCTATAAAGATGATTTGAACAACAAAATTTAGGCACAAGACTAATTGTGCTTTGTTATGATAATTCATAATTGATAAGTGTTAGAACTTGTTGACTACAATATTAGTAAGCTTAGAATCCTTATGTGTTTAAGACATCAAGTCTTTAGTAAGCCTAGAAGACTTGTGTTTGTGTGTTTTTATTTTGTTGTTATAACTTGTGTATTTTGAGTTTTAATAATTATAATATTATATCACATTGCTAGTAATCTAATAATAAAATTTAAAATTTTACAATTATTTTTTATTTTTTTGCCTCATGTCATTCAGGCGCACGCTTGCAGTTAGGCTCTAAGACTCCTTAGCGTCTTAGTGCGTCTTACGCCTTTAATAACTACGGACTATTCAAAAAAAAAAAAAGTTGAGATTACATACATATAAATACATGACCTGTATTTCAAGTTTAAGATAATTTGTTTAGTGTCAGTGCTTCCTAAATTTGTCAATGAAATTTAACTTAAAATTTGGGGTCAAATTATTATGCAAGTATAAATTTACTATTAAGTGCAATTTCTGACACAATAGTGAGACAATTTAAGCCACTTGAGATGCACACTTAGAATTGGTGAAGAGCCACTTCCAAATGTTGGTTTATCAATAATAGATTCAGTTAGTTGATTAAATATATATCAAATCTCATATTTCTATAGCCTATAAGTATGCCACAAGCCTGTCTGAGAATACCCATTTAATATCAGCTTAAATACCAAAGTATTTAAAGAGAAATGTTTGGGAACCAAATGTTGGTTTATCAATAAGACATTCAATTAGTTGATTAAATATATATCAAATCTGATATTTCTATAGCCTATAAGTATCCCACAAGCCTGTCCGAGAATACCCATTTAATATCAGCTTAAATACCAAAGTATTTAAAGAGAAATGTTTGGGAACATAGGTCTGCCACTGGGTACTGAGGGCAAAAGTAATCTTAGAAAGATCCAGAAGAAGCCATCCTTCTATTGAACGTTGCAACATCATAGGAAACCTTTTGACTTCTACTATTTGAATTGAATTGTTTATCAGTGTGAGCATGCTAAGTGTATGTGAATCCTGGCTTACAACTCCTCTAAATGACGTGGTTGGTGAGCTGCTCCTTTCTTTCTCCTTTTTAGTTATTTCTTTCTCTTTTCTCTCCATTCATCTCCCTCTATCCATCCTTTTGTGCTATGGGCCATGTGCAAACTTGATGTTGTGAATCTAATAATAACAAGAGAAAAATTTATTAAAATCAGTGTTGCTACACCTATCCTGCTTCTGATTTTGAGTATGATTGGTTCTGAAGATGACAGTCAGATGTTTAGCAAGTGCTTTATTTGGGCCCTTACACTGAGTGCTTGTCCTATAACACGCTCTCTCATATGCCTGCATTCATATTCATGTTTGCCAGGATCTGTTTATCGCCATTGTCATTTGTTTTTGTGGAAATAATGCAACTTGAATTTTCTTGTCATTACTGAGGTGGTCAGCTCGTTTTTATTTTTCTTAAATCTGCAGCAAAGTGAAAGCAGTGCATTTCCGTTCACTTTTCACGTACCTAAGTTCTGTTCAATGCCTGAAATAAACGATAGAAGCCTAGCCCATTAAATATGATTGGTTAGGCTTTTGCTTCCCAATTTTGTTTTTATTCTGATGTTTTATGCTGTACTGAGAAATAGCTAAGTTCTTTAATATGATGACCTTGCTCAGAAATTAATTTGACATTAAATTTGAGTAATCATTCTTATCTTAGCTAATTTTTAGGTTTCAGAATATGAAGCGACTTATATTTGGTGATTATTAGAACTTGTCGAGCTATGAAATCATAAAATTCATATCTGATTTTGTGTTGAAATAAGTTTGCAGAAGAAGAAAAATATGAAGTATGGTAAATGGCATTCCTTGTTGCTTGAACAGCAATATGAATTGTTACATGAACAGTGCTAGAATTCATGGTATCTCTTTGGCACAGGGTCACCACTTCACCATTGCTAGAATATATCTGAGGCTGAATTTTCATGATTACATTCTTTTTATTTCTGCAGTGCATATGAAATCATTTAGTTTGCTGACAGGTATTCATGCTATATGAAAACCCAGAAAACTAAGAAGTTCCAGCTTCCAGCATTGCTTTCTCATTGATTCTTATGTGGATTAACTGTCTGCTTGCATAGTTATATTTGTCTCGGATTTTTATACATGATTTCCTGAAAAGAATTGATTATTGAATAACACAATCAAATGCTAATAGTCCTAAATGCAATTTGCATTTTCAGGTATGGCAATACTTGTTTTGTCAAAATCAGATTTTCTCTATACCAACAACACAACTTTTAAACTATTCTCTGTTGATATTTCCTTCATATGCAGGTGATGTAGCAGCTTTTGGTTGGTGGGACTTGTTTATAAATTATGGGTATGAACTTTTTTCTAGCCAGTCTTTGATCAAATATGGATTGATGTTGACTTCCCATTCAAGTATTTGCTGAAACCATCCTGCATCTTCCTTCACAGAATTGCAGAGTGCTTTGCCTTTCTTATTTGCACAAGGTGGCATAATCCAGCAATTCACAGACATGCACAGATAGGAGGATCTAGTTCAACTTTCAGATACATTGACTGGAATAGAGGCTTGGTAATTTCTTCTGATGAAGACCCACAACAGAGTAGCAGAATATGCAACTTGCAGGATATTGGTGGACATTTTATGAAAATTCCTTTTATTGCTTTCCAAATCATGCTTTTCATGAGCTTGGAGGTATGCCAAACATTGAAGAGAGAGATTATTGATATTTTCAAATTCTTCTTCCAGGTTTAGCTCATATGAATTCTACATTTTCTTTTTGGCCGATTTCAGGGTACACCACCTGGTGCTAAAGATATCCTGATTCCAGTTCTTTTTGCTCCGCTATTTTTGGTGCAAGGAGCTGGAGTGTTATTTGCTGCATATAGACTGATGGAGAAATTTGTTATTTTAATATGCAGTGAGGCTTATTCTGACAGATACTCTATTGTTTCGTTAAAAGCTCGCGATTTTCTTGGGTTCTTGCACCATGGATCAAGGTAATAGTTTTCCTTGGTAATTAAAACTTGGATTCTTTAGGTAATCTCGTCTAAACCCATATGAGCTGGGATTAAAATGGTAAAACTCTGTCATTAGTAATTAGTTATGGTTCATTCTTGTTGGCAGGTTACTGGGTTGGTGGTCTATTGATGAAGGAAGTAGAGAGGAGCAAGCTAGACTATATTATGCTGGAGGTTCAAGGTATATTATTAGCATATTTATCTTTTACTGCTTTTATGCTAGAATTTTCATCAAGTGAAATATAATAAGTGATCATCTATCTGTCTTTGCTTGACTGAATACATATTGGAGCAGTACAGCAAGTCATAATAGTTTTGAATTTCAACATACAGAAGTGTGCAAGATGGTCATAAAATGTAGATACTAATGCTTGACAGGCAAAGAATGTAAATTATGTTATGGCTGCGCCAGTCACCAACAAAGTTTCCTTCAATGTATTTGATTGAATATGATTGTCTTTCTACATGACTTCATCTTGGCAAGAATTACCAAAATCTTGAATACACTCTCGTGATTGTATCCGGGACACAGTGATGGACTTGCCTGTGTCATAATCAGAACAAATATTTGGTTCTTTAGTCTCTGAGCGATGAATAGATCCATGCACTAGCAGATACAAGAGAATATCATATTTACTAATCATATTCATGTGTTGCAAAATAATTTCTTGTCAAGAACAGTGCAACCATTTGTCAATGTTTATTAAGCTATTTTTAAACTTTGATTTTATAATTCTTGGTTACAAACTTGAAACAGAAAAGAAAAGGAACCTCTTTATCTTCTTTGCTTTTCTAGTTTAATTGTCCAGCCCCAATACCCCACCTCCAAGGAAAATTTCCAATTGATAATAACAAATTAATTGTGGTAGCAAAGCATCTATTCTTTTGCATTCACGATTAGAATATGTTTGCTTATAATTAACATGCAGTAAATGCACTGTTGTTTTCCTGGTTGCCAGTAATTTTACCAAATGATATTATGTCTTCTGTATTTATTATGTTTTCACTTTACAAAGGCAGTGATTAATGTCATCTCTGATCCTCCTTTTATCCTGGTTATTCAGCCACAACACTTTCTCACCAGACATTGTTAAGAAGATGCCCAAATCTGAACTTATCAAGGAGGTTTATTTGTCATATTCGCTTTTCTCATTACTTTATATTCTCCTTTTATTTAAAGTTCTTGAAATTTCAAAGCTTCAAATCTTAACAGATTTGGAGATTGCAAGCTACACTAGGTGAGCAAACAGAAGTCACAAGGTTTAGCAAGCAGGAGGAGTGTGAACGACTTCAAAATGTATAAATTTAAGATAATAGAAAGCTTTTTTTTTTCTTTTTATAATTTTCAATCTTTTTGGTGCTCATTACTTGACTATTCTATCAGGAAAAAATTCTATGCAGAGTTTGCTTTGTGGAACAAATTAATATAGTCCTGCTTCCATGCCAGCATCATGTGCTTTGCAGGTACTTGAAACTAACATTATTCTGCAGATATACTCTGTTATGGCCTGCACTAGTGTGTTAGAAAATGAGCTTCATTGCCTGAATTTTTTTATATTATGCCTTGAAAGAAAGAAAAGTTCTTATCCCACAAAGGAAACTGGCTATATGCTTAGTGAACTAGGATCATGCTTTTCCCAGTATATTCCTTTCTTGTCAAAGATAATCTCTAATCTCTTTTTCCTAAATTTCGGTGGAATTTCAACATTATGAATGTTGATATTATTGTGTTACCTTCTCTGTCTATGTTCAATACTTGCTGTGAGAAGTGTAAAAAGTGCCCAATCTGCCGCGTTGCAATTGAAGAACAATTACCTGTATATGATGTGTAGTTCCTGTAAATCCATAATATGGGAAGAAAGCTTCCTTGCTGCTTATGGTTTGTAGATGAAGCGAGCAAAGAGAAGATGGCAATTGTCGGTTTGGTTGATTGATTGGCTGGTTGCATATTGCAACCACTTGTTTTTCTGCAAATTGTCTCTCTGTAATTAGATTCAGCTAAATTCACCATCATTTGTGGCTTTTTCCTATGTTTTCCAGAACAAGTGTATAAACATTTCATCAACAAACTTATAGCATAAAAGTTTTCCTCTTATTAATAATTAAAGTTTACAGAATTTCCATTGTTGCTTCTCTCTATCACATTCTTAATCCAAGGAAGAAGGTGCTGACTACAAACACATATAACTCTCCCTTTCTTAATCAAAATTCTACTCATTTAACTTCACACATTATTCAGTAGGGAACTCAGATTTTGAACCTATACTCCCCACATCTAGGATAGTTGAGGTTTAAGTGATCACACAAGTTTTTTCATCTTAAATCCTCATTCCTGAACTTTCTCTTACATGAAAATAAATGAATACACACATTTCTCCAATAAATCTTGATAATCTAATTGAATCACACCAAACAAATTGAGTTCTCTCAAGAGCAAGGCTAAGCAATTTTATATTATACGAACTATGCACAAGTTGCTGTTACTGCCAATGGTTCAACCACAGGATTAGGAGCAGCATTTGCATTTTCATCCATGCTGGCATGCTTGTCATTCAATCGACGAAGGAAGTCACTGAAGCATTCGTCCAAGCTACGAAAATCTTCATCGGGATACAGAGTGCTTACTTCAACATCCTTAGGAGCATCAATTGAAAAATTTAGTTGACAACCTTTGATGAAGATATCATGAGTGAAAGATGCTACTACACTTTGTGGTATCCTATTTTCTGCAGCAAGAAAGGACTCAGAAGTTAATTGCAGTTGTATTGATAGTACAAGAAAATTGATGGTGGCAAGAAAACCTGAAGCTAAGGCGAGGAGATCATTTTCGGTGACCGTAGCTCGAGGAAGGGTTCTTCCAATTTTGTTTTCCCATAAAGCTGCAAGCTCATTCATGTTGTAGCAGTTGCAGGCTGGTCGGAAATGAACTGACTTGTTAAGAGTTCGAACATCCTCAACAGTTTTCATTGTAAATTTCCCAATATCAGTCCCAGCAACAAAGTAAGCTACAACACAGAGACATTAATTACAATGTTGGAACTTTTTTTTAATTATATTCTAAAAAACTATTTTAATTATATTCTATTATTTATTATTTATAAAAAATAATTATCATAACAGTGTATAGTGATCCAAAAAAGTATATGAGTTGATACAAAATTTTTCCAGTTTAACTAGAATTTCGAATTAAAGTACTGAAAATAAAGATATTTCAAAATTTTTTAGCAATTGTTTTGGCGCTTTTTGAAATCATATCCGACATGCTCTGTCCGATACCGGATTAAAATAGAAAAAAACAAATAATCACTAATCAGAGCACCAATTACCTAAATCTGAATCATTTAACATACCTTTAATGGTGCCATCACCATAGATTTGGAACTGATCCAACGGAGGAAGAACCTCTGATGGGTGAGTGTTATCATAGTATGGCCATGAAGCAATGGAGTTACAACAAATGTACGTGTACGGAATACCGTACTCCTCAATCAAACGTCTGACCTTGCGTTTCTCTAAGTACATTCGTAGTCCTGGCTCCACCGGATTAGCTCTGTCTACGTCATGGCCAAATTCTGATGGCAAAAATCTCTACACATCCAATTCACCAAAAATCAATTTTGCAATTTACAACTAATAGAGAATTTTTTTGTCCCAGAAAAGAGGTTTCTAACTTCATCTTTGAATTTAAAATTCTATTTTATTTTGACATGTTGGGATTTATATGAATTAGGCTCTTAATCTAATATATTAACAAATATAAATATATATAATAGAAATTCCTTATTTCTTCACTAAATGTTTAAAATTTGAACTCTAAATATAAAATATTTTTAAAACTAATCGACTACCAAATTAATTACTAATTAGGAAAATTCTAATTTTTTAAATGTTCAGAGAAAATACTATATATTTACCATTTGTTATATAATAAACATTATATTAATGATTTAGAAAACTGTGATTAATTACCTTAATGGTGCCAACTGCTTTAATAGCCTCGACTAGGGCAAGCTGGTCCATCACACTTTCACCACCTACAGCTGATATTACTATTTCAATGTTATGCTCTTTAAGTAACTTCTCCATTTTTCCTTTATCATTAATCATCCCCTACAACAAAATTAGAAAAAAAAAAAATTAATTATAAGAGTATAATACAAAGAAAAATGATATTGCTCTGGCGACCATGAAGTGAGTATATATATACGAGACATATATACATGAAAGACTGTGGCTCCTTTCTCTTCTAAAGTTCTCATGACCTTAACCCTAGAAGGGCAAGTAGGATTTGATCGGACAAGAACATAGGTAGGCCGATCGGAATCTAGGCTTGCCGTGGCTATGAATTGACCAATGAAACCAGTAGCTCCGACGATGAGGGCTGGACTCTTGGCTGTGGAAATACAAGACGGAATAGTCATGTTTACTATTATATATGGGAATAATAGTAATCTGTGTTTCTTGAACCAACAGCAAGCAAGTTTTTTAGGCAAAAAGGAATGGAATTAAAGTTGACGAGGATGAAGAAAAATATTGCAAATCCTAAGTCATATATAAAGATACTAGATATATGATGATAGGGTTTAATTTCGTTTATTGCCCCATCCAAAAATATTGTAAAGGGCACCAAAATTTTGGGTTCATGCATCTACCCTTCAACAGGGGTAGGTTTAATCTTATTCTTCTTTTTTAATTGCTAAATAAATGGATTTTGACTAACTCACCCCAAAATGAATTTAATACAAAAAAAAAAAAAAAAAAAAAAAAAAAAAAGTTAGAAAATTAGGAGTATTGTTATTTCAATATACGAATAAAAAGACAAGAGGAAGAAAACAAATTTAAAACATGTGTTCTACACAGTGTTTTTAAGACAAATTCACCTCTTACCAGCTGTATTTAAGATAATTGGCGTCAGTCTCCTATGATACAACAGATATTAAGTAGATGTTGAACACACAACACCCACTTACAGCGAACTGAGTATAGATCACTTTCTCTATCACTTGAAAAGAAGAAGAAAAAATTGGAAGGAAAAAATTTTCCCAAAGAGACTTCAAAGAAAAAACTCCAACTAAAAACAAAACTCAAATAAAAAACTCCTATTTATATTATATATAAGAGATATGAGATTAATTGTGATTAATCTCTTAAAAAACTGTCAATTATGTCTTTGTAACATTCAAATAATTGTGAATTTAATCTTTAAAACATCATAAAATAAAATTCCAAAAGACAAGAAATTCAAAAGACAAATTTTAAAAACAATCCACATGGGAGTGTGGATTAGCTTGTATACACTGCCGCACAATGACACGGGTGTGTGGAATCCACACGGGAGTGTCAGAATCTTAGTCGTGTAAAATGACAAATGAGTGTAGAATCAACACTGTATATGCACAACAATATGGCCATGTGGAATCCACACAAGCATGCCAGGCCCTTAGTAGTGTAGAACGACACATGAATGTCGCTTAAATTTTCAAAAATAAAAAAATTAGACTTGATTTAGACCATGAGATTTTGGCCCTACATTCGTGTATGCAGGTCGCGCATTGACCTATCCCGAACCATAAATTTGCATCCCTGCGCTTTAATGCGTGAGAGATAGTCTTCTATGTTATTTTCTTACCCATGTAATAATGTATCTTACTATGTAAATATAAGTCCAACTTTACATTTTTAGTGATGTGGGACAACTCTCACTTTGAGTTTCAATTTCTATTTATACATTTTTCATTTTGAGCATATGAATACATTAATTCATAGTTCTCATATCAAGAAATATATATCTAGGTCTTTCTCCCAAAACCGAATTGTGGATCCACCCAAATTATTTTCTCAAAATAGCTCATAATCACAATTTTTTCAATACAAAATTTGTAGCATAAACTTTGTTGGACTGAATATATGTGAATGATTGTAATATCATGTTGAATAAAATGGGCTACCTTAAGGGGAGATGAATATTCAAACTATTATAAGAACCACAATTATATCTTATAACTAGCCAAATTGAAATATCTCAACATTAACAATAAAGTAATAAATAATTTGTGATTGGTCTAAAACCTATAAATTATATTATGTTAAATATATATTGACTCAAATAATTAGGTGTATCTTAATTATATTGACATACGAATGCAGATATTAGGAATTTTATTGACTTAGTTAGGTGTATCTTAATTTACAACCTTTGACTAGTAGCTAAACCGCGTGAGAAAACTAATTATATAAGCAAGATATCTTAAAGAATTTGGAGCTTTAAATAAGTTGATGTCATGTAATTAGTGGATGTTTGATATATTTTTTATCAAGAATTAATTAAAGGTTACGTAATCACCATATATACTGGCGGATGCAGGTACAAAATAAATTTTCCAAAAATTACTATTATAGATACTAATATAATAAATATGAACCATAATATTTTTAATAAATGGATCCCAATAAAATTTTAAAAAATAAACTTTTTTCTAACTATTGATAAAAAATTATAGAAAAAACCCTGATTACAAGAAATTAATTTAAAAAAATTGACTTTTGAATAAAAATTTTTTAACCAAAAGAACCCTTCTTCCCAGCCCATCTCCGTCGAACTACAATTTAGGATAATTTTCGGTGTCTCAGTCTCACATCATAGATCACAAATCACCGCTATTCTCCGTTCAAGGCTATATATATGAATTATATTGTACAAATTCAAATTTCTGAATCCGTCGCTAAATTATTATATAGGTTTAAGGTGTCTTTAATCATAATGAATTTTGATTAAACTTATTTGATTAAAAAAAAAAAAAGAATGATGAATTATAAGCAGGAAAATAATTGTACTCCTAAACAGTTCATCTAAATATGTACTACTGTACTAGTCAGGGTTAGCTAATTTTTATCTCCTCTTCAAGTGTTTTTTTTTTAAAGATATGACATATAATTGGAGAAAATTATTAGAAAATTTAAATTCTACATAAAAAAGTGCAACTCACTAATTTATCTTTATTCTTTAATTCATAAAGTAGACAAAGGTTATAAAAATTTAAAAAGAGACAAACAGAATAAAGATATAAATATGATAATAATTACAATATAAAGGTAAATTAATTGAAAACAATAAGGGATAACTTTTTTTAAAAAAATCCAACCTACTTAATATTTTTTGCACTCAGGCATCTAACTTTTTTTTCCCCTAAATGGACTCCATTCAATTTCGAGGAAATTTCACTGTATACCGGTTTTTAACTTTACCTTTCAAAAATAGAACCAAAATTTTTTATACAGTATGTAACTCCATAATAAATACAAATATACATTGGATTACTTAAGGTACTAATCATAAATCCTAAAACACAAAATCTTAAAACACCCAAAAAGGCAAAATTTTACTTGAACTAAAAACAAATAGAAACAAAAATAAAAACAAAACAAGAAAGAACATTTACCATATAAGCCTTCCTCTAAAAATATGTAGTCTACATCTTCATAATTGAAGGTGTAACAACATTAGAATTAGACTAATTCAGAATTATGGGGATAGAAGTTCCAGTATGAGTGGCAAGATTCCCGTTAGCAACCCCAATGCACTCATAAAACTAGACTTGAAGAGGTAACGGGAAATCAATTACTCTATAACTATTCTTCTTCTAAACAAGAACTTTCCCCATCAAACAACTGATGATCTCAAAATATACAATCTTACCCTAATGGTAGCTATTACAATCATCACCTTTACAATGCAAAAAGGCTCAAGTGGCACCAGCTTAGAAACAGGAGATCCCAATAAAAAACTCTCCAAGAAATTAAAAAAAAAAAAAAAACAATCTTCTCAGCATCCTCGTTGCTATTCCATATTTCAAATATAAATTTTTTTTTTCTAAAATAGCCTTCATCACCTTATCTTTGCCATTAAAATACTTCTGCAGGAGCATACTTTGCTTGCTCTTATACTCCAGCACATTGTTATTACCAATACACTTTAGCCCCATTATAACAGTAAACTCAGTAATCGAGAAGCGCATATACTGACCAGCTATCAAAAACCACATCTCATCCATATCAAGCTGGTCAATCTCCTACAAAAATATATTATGAATGAGTTGATTCTGCAACTTCAGCTTTGGAGAGTCCACAAAATAACCAAAGTATATCTGACGAAATATCACAACTTGTTCACTGCTCAAGTACTTTAGCAAGCAAAATTGCACAGCAACTTGCAAGAGTAATGATTCTTAATACTTAGGAACAACTTCACATCCTAAAACAAAAACAAACAAAAAAAACAAAAAATAAATATTCACTTTATCTTAAATTAAAATATTACTATCAATACAAAATAAAAAAACACAATTAAAAATTTTAGGATTTAAGATACTTCAGTATACATAGAGGATAGCTATATTGAAAACTACTTAGATGCACACAAGTTAATGTAATTTATATATTGGGTATATTTTAGGTATATATTGGGGATACTTTTGGCCTAAAATATTTAGGAGAACAAAGGAAATAATGTCTGGTATACCTTAGGATACCTTGAGTATATCTTGGAGATACTTTTGGTCTAAAATACTTAGAAGAACAAATCATACAAAATCTGGTATACCTTGGGCATAGCTTGGGTATACCTTTGAGATATCTTGGGTATACCTTAGGGACATTTCACCTGATAACTACATCTACAAAAACGTTATAATGTTCGGTATACCTCTAGAATACATTGGATAAACCTCGAGGATAGTTTAGGCATACATTGAGAATACCTATATCATATATTTGAGCATAACTTAAACATACAAAGCACAATATCAGTATATCTCGGTTATATCCTGGACACACCTTGGCTAAATATGTATTTAGTGTCTAGGGTTTAACATATTAGCATACCTACGATATATTTTGGGCATACTATCGGTATATTTTAATAAAAAAACAACTAAAAACACAAAAAAAAGCACTAGAAAAAACCTTTGGAATATCTAGATCGTATATTTGAGCATAACGACTTAAACATACACAGCATAATATCGGTATATTTTTTATATACATTGAGCATACCTTCACCAAATATGTATTCAGTGTCTAGGGTTTTACATATTAGTATACCTACAATATACTTTTGGCATTTTTTCGGTATACTTCAAGAAAAAACAACAAAACTAACAACACAAAAGCATTAAAAAAAATCATACAAAATGAACAAAACTTACATGAGACCTAGTATCTGCACGAACAATAGCCAAAGATTTGTCACTCACACTCTTTGATACTTTCACCTTCCTTTTCTTTGAATTCACCTGTTTATAACTCTCCTCCTTGGGAATATATTCCTCATCAGAAGTATCCCTGGCTTTCTTCCACTTCACAATAAGCTTCTCAGAAGAAGGCCTAGCTCTCTTAGATAGTGTTTCAGCCATTGATGTTAAGAATGAAACTTCAAAAAACAAATGCAAAGAAAAATGTGATGAAAATTGAGAGCAAATGCAAAGAAAACTAATAAATAACAAAGAACATAGAAAAATTGAGATGAAAATATGGCAAACATGAAAGCACGATGAAGAATGTGGGGAAGTAGAGAGGCCAGAAGTTACAATCAAGAAAATAGCATGAGAAAATAATGATAATTTGATAAAAATGATAAAATACATTTATGAAAACGTGATATATGATAAATCGGTAAAAATGTTATTCTTTTGGATAGAAATTAAAAAAACGGAAAATTAGGGTTAAATGTGAAAAAAGAAAAAAAAAAGCCTTGAGGAAATGACACTAGATACATCTTTCTCAACTATTTTTACATTCATAACCCACACTTATTTTTTTTTTCCTCAGATATGCTCCCATAGTTGAAAATTTACTTTTTCCTTCTTTCTTCCATCACCAGTCCTCAATCTCTTCTCAATACGTCGTCATCTTCAAAAATTGATTGCCTTAAAGATGCAAGAGATGAAGGTGTTGGTGGCTGTGATTGAGTGGCAAGCTGCAACAACGAAATGTCACAAAGGCGTCTAGGAAATCTACTCCGGCAATCGGCGGAGTAAGAAGCCGCACAGGTTCAGCTGTGTGACTGTGGCCCTTCCAGAAATCCGGAAGTATTAAAAGAGTACAGAGCTCTTGATTAGGAAGCTTCCATTCGAGAGGTTGGTGAGGGAAATTGCTCAAAATTTCAAAACTAATTTGAGATTCTAGAGCAGCACTGTTGCTTATTTGGTTGGATTGTTTGAGGATACAAATTTGGGGATATTTCTTAATTAAGGGTATTTAGGAAAACTAATTACAATTTTGGTGTTTTTTTGCCGAAATTTACAGATTTATGGTGGTTTCAAAATTATTTCTATGTTTATGGTGCGGTGCGCCAGTTGGACCAGCGAGCGTGGGACGAGGCAGAAGAAGAGGAGTGGTGTGGTACATAGGCGCGCCACGTGACAGGCAGTGGCGCACAAGGCGCGCCTCCTTCATTTTATTAATTATTTTAAAAAATTATTTTTTTAAGTAAAACTTAATAAAAATTAAGTAAATTAAATTTATAAATATTAAATTAAAGTATTTAGAATTGAAAAATACATAAAGTAATAATAATTAAGTTAAA